>QVAJ01000735.1:0-18383 GCA_003546035.1 Mixornis gularis | reverse complement strand
TTTCTCACAGGCCCCCGGCTGGCCAGAGCAGCCCCCCCTGCCAGCACCCGCTGTGGCTCAGAGCCCTCCCTCATGCTGGGGACATGGAGGGGACATGGGCCTGCAGGAGCCTCCTGTTCTTGACACAGGAGCAAGGCTGGAGCTCCAGCCTTTGGGCCCTGGGCCGCAGCAGCCCAGGGGAGGCCCAGCTGCAGAGCTCGCAGCCCTGAATATTTCACTGCAACGCTTCAGAACGCTAATCCCCATCCATATTCTCTCTCCGCTCGCTGTTTCCATCTTTCCTGTCCCGTTCCCATATTCCCATTCTCGCTCCCTGTCTCAATTCCCGGCCCGTGACTCCATTCCCGATCCCATTCCTGGTCCCTGTCCCCTCTCACCAGACACCGCCGCCATTGATTTGGCCTCTTCGGCCGTCACGTGACCGGGGAAACATCGCGCTGCTCCCGCCCACCAATCACAGCGCGCGATCGCTCCTGTATTTGCATAACCACACTCTTTGGTTCGGCCCCGCCCAGCGCCGGCTGGAGCCGTGTCCGGGYGCTGTTTCCTCCCAGTTCCTTCCCAGTGCTCCTCGTAAGAGCGATACTGGGAAGGAAAGCGCTCCCAGTTCCTTCCCGCTGCTCCCAGAATCGCTCCCAGTACCGCGCGGGGTCGGGCCGCTTTGGAACCACCCCCAGGGCGGAGCGCGGCTGCTTTTGGGTGTCGGCACCGCCCGGGCCGAGCTGGGAGCGGAGGAGGAGCGGGAGGAAGAAGAGGGACAGAGGAGGACGAAAAGGAAAGACAGGAGCCGCAGGAAGAGGAGGCGCAGGAACAGGAGGGACAGAGGAGGAGAAAGAACAGAGGTGGTCGGCAAAGCAGCAATACCACGCTGTTTTCCCGCCCGCCCGTTCAGACCGCAGCTTCCCCCGCTCCGGTAGGATCGCGATCCCCGGAACCCGCAGGTGAGCGGGGGCTTCCATCCATCGGGGGATTCTCCTGGACGGTTTTCTTGCGGGGCATGGGATGTTTGGATCTTGCAGGACCCCAAAGCCGAGACGGAACTGGCCCTGGAAGGATCTTGGGAGGTCCCACGTGGCGGTCGTCTGGTACCGGCCGGCAGAGGGGCGATATCGGGTTTGGGGATCCCCGAGAGAACCGGAGAGGAACGCGAAAGCGCAGAGGGGCGATCCCGGAGCCGGGGATTCGCGGCAGCCTGGAGGGGTGGGGGAGCCGGGCCATGCGTGGGATCTGGGCCCCCCGAGGCTGAACGGGGCGCTGACTTCTCCACCTGCACTTGGGCGGGTGGCCCTGAAACTCAACACGCTCAGCCTTTGTTTTTTCCTCCAAACCAGGATTTCCCATTCCCAAACTTTGGCCCGGTGGAGGCCGCAAGAAAGAGGAAGATGGCTCGGAAGCCCAAGGCAGGTGAGGAGGAAGTCACTGCCCCTTTCCCCCTCTCCTCCTCGATCTCTCAGCCCAGCCTGGCCCCCGGCTGCAGAACAACCTTTGTGCTGATGCGGTTCTGCCAGGAATTCATTGCGGGGATCTCCTTCCCCTTCCCTGTGACAGGAAGGCAAATCCCATCCTCTCCTTGTCCTTCATCCCCCAGGAAAGGAGCGGAGGATGGAGACCAGGGAGAACAAATCCCTGCAGCAGRACCTCATTGAAGAGGCTGTTTTGAGTGGCTCCACAGCACAGGAATCCAATGGAGAGGAAAATCCTCAGAGATCCCACATGAGGAGTGGCTGCAAACGCAGATTACGGGGATCTGAGGAGGAAAGACCCACCCTGGGCCAGGAAGGCAGCCAGAGCTTGGAGCTAGCGGTCCCTGAGCAGCTTCAGGATGGCGAGAAGCCCCACAAGTGCTCAAAATGTGCGAAGAGCTTCAGCAAGAGATCCTCCCTGATCCGCCACTGGGAAATCCACACAGGAGAACGGCCCTATGAGTGTGGGGAATGTGGGAAGAGCTTCAGGTCGAGCTCCGATCTGATCCGCCACCAGAGGAGCCACGCTGGGGAGCTGCCCTATGAGTGTGACCAATGCATGAAGAGATTTCAGACCAGCTCCTATCTTGCCAGGCACCAGCGGATTCATACAGATGAGAGGCCTTTCCGCTGCCCCGACTGCGGGATGGGCTTCAAGCACAACTCTGTCCTCACCACCCACCAGCGCATCCACACTGGAGAGAGGCCCTACGAGTGTTCCAAGTGTGGGGAGAGCTTCTCACAGAGATCCACCCTGACTGCCCACCAGAGGAGCCACACGGGCGAACGGCCTTACGAGTGTGGTGAGTGTGGAAAGAGCTTCAGCCGGAGCTCCACCCTGATTGTCCACCAGAAGAGACACACTGGGGAGGGGCCCTACGAGTGTGGGGAGTGTGGGAAGACCTTCAACCGGAGCTGCCACCTGATCCGCCACCAGATGGTGCACACTGGAGAGAGGCCCTATGAGTGTGACCAATGCAGGAAGAGGTTTCAGAGCAGCTCCTGTCTCCTCAGGCACCAGCGGATTCACACGGATGAGAGGCCCTTCCGCTGCCCCCACTGCGGGAAGGGCTTCAAGGACAACTCCAACCTCATCAGCCACCGACGCATCCACACAGGGGAGAGGCCCTACGAATGTTCCGAGTGTGGGAAGAGCTTCACCCACAGCTCTACATTGACCCAACACCAACGTAGACACAACTAAGGGAAGCTCTGCGAGTGCCCTAAGTGCAGGAAGAGCTTCGTGTGCTGCTCCAGCTCCATCCCCTATCTGAGGATCCGCACTGGATGATCCCCAGTGACCCCCGGTGGGCAGACCCCAGTGATCCGTGGTGCCAGTGATCCGTGTTGGGAAGACACCTGGCTGGGGGCTCCACATCCTCCTGGCTCCCCATGGCCTTGATTTTCTTTTCATTTCCTTTTGTCCTTTCTATACAGCCAAAACTGCAGTAAAAATAAAGCATTTGAACTAAGATGTGGAGGGGACATGGGGGCATCTTCCAGGGGATGGGGAGATGCTGGGTGTGAGGGAGTTGAGGGTTCCTGGGAAGGACTTGGGGGTTGCTCACAGCTTTGGGCTCCCCAGGACAGGCAGCTCTGGCTGTGCTGGGAGATCCTGACGGATGTTGTGGGGCAGCTGATCAAGGACCTCCTACCCTGAAACTGTGTCCATGTCCCCCTGTCCCGGTTCCCGGTGTCCCCTGTCCAGGATCCCCCTCTCTCCGCTCTCATTCCCCTTGCTCCTGCCCATTTCTGTATCACCCTGCTCCCAGTCCCGTCCTGCTCTCCTAGTCTGGGTCCCGTTCACATTTACATTCCCAGTCCCTGTCCCGTGTTGTCTGTCTGGTTGCTATTCCCATATTCCCAGTCATGTACCTGTTCTCCTATTCTTGGTCTCACTTCCGTTCTCATAGTTTCATTTCTATATTCCCTGTCCCATTCCCATATTCTAGTTCCCAGTCCCGTTCCTATTTTCCCGTTTCCGATCCCAGTCCCATCTTCCTAATCCCGATTCCGTATTTTCTCTGCAGTCTGCAGTTGCTATATCCATATTCCCTGTCCTGTTCCCATATTCTCATCCGCGGTCCCTGTCCCCTCTGACCGGATTCCACCACCATCGCTCTGGCCTCTTGGATCCTGCCCTTGCCATGCTGGCCACAATTCCCAATTCAATTCCCAATTCAATTCCTAATCAATCCCTGCATGGTCTTTTCCCAGCACTGCTCAGAGCCAGCAGGAGCTTGGCTGCACTTCCCAAAATTCCTCCTCCTCCTCCGGTGCCAGGATAGGGATCCATGCCCGTTTCTGGGATCTGTGCCCATTCCAAATCACCAGTGGGATCCCTGCCTATTCCTGGGATTATCCCAAACCTTTAGGATTATCCCAAATCCTCCATCCCCTGTGGATCATCCCAACTTCTCCATCCCTTACGTCTTTTCCATCCTTTTTCATCCTTTTATCTCCTTTTCCATCCTTCTTTCCCTCTTTTCTGCCTCTTCCTCTTGAAAAACAGGCAGAAAAAAAGCAGGAAAATAGGAGAAGAACCCCAGAAATAAATTCAAATAATAATTTTAAAAAATTAATTTAAAACAGAAAGAAGGAGGGGGGAAAAAGTCATCAAATCCCACCAAGGCCAGAGATATTTTTTTTTTAATTTGCTGTCGAAATAAAGGTGGAATTTGGCCCCCAAAGTCCCCCCCAGAAATACAGAAAAACCCAAGGCAGAGCAGCTCCATGCAGCATGAATCCAACAGAATTTCAGAAGAACTGAAGAAGAGGAGGAGGAAGAAGAGGAGGGGGAAAAATGTGGGGAAAAAAAAATCCAAAGAGCTGGGACAAGAAATGGGGGGAAAAGGGGGAAAGAGAGAGAAATGGGCATAAAAGGGAAAAATTGGGGGAAAAAACAGAAAAGAAAAAAAGGGAAAGGGGGGGGAGTTGGGGAAAAAGGGGAAAAAGGGGGGAAAGGAAAAATTAAGAAGAGGAAAAAAGGGGAAAAGAGGGAGAAATGAGGGGTAAAGAAAAGAGGGGAAAAAGAGGAAAAAAGGAAGAAAAATCACAACACAGGAGGGAAATAATGGGACTAAAGCAGAATTGGAGTTCTGGATGTGCTGAGAACCAGGAATTTTCACCTCGTCGCGTCCCTCCAGAGTTCCACAGATGGCAAGGGGAGGCTTGGAAGCATAGAAAAAAAAATAGCTGGGAATTCTCTCTCTTCTTGGGAACATCCATCACAGCTCTCCAGTGTCACACTGCATGACACAAAAGAACGGCACTCACCACCAAGTTGAAGTGAGGAGCAAAAGAGAAAGTTTATTATGATCTGGGGTTTAAATAGGATTTGGGATTTGATCAAGGATTGGGGGATGAGAGGACCACCTCTCTGACCCCAGTAGTCAACTCAGAAGTTTATTACTTTGTCTTTCTCTGTAGAAAAAATGTTTACAAAAACATCAGTATTTGTTTATGTTTAAATCGTAAGAAAGCTCCAGTAGAACTAGAAACAATCAAAAGGCTGAAAAATCAAGGTGACATTCCAGCCATGTTGATGATGAGAGAATGATGTTGTAGATGACCTGGTGGCCATTATTCCAGGTGTAGAGCACCCTCTCCCGTGGGTGTAGTCCATGCTGGGTTGTGGTCCAGCATGGAAATGTGGGAATACTGGTTACGGAACAGGACATCAGTGTACTTGTAGCTGGAAGTGTTCGTGTGATAGGCAAAATAAATCTTGGCGCCAGCCACGTGGGAATTGGTGACGTAGAGAATCCCACAAATCACCCATGCTCAACTTGGGGTATCCCGTATCCCACCTCCACAGCACTTCAATGTGCCTGCTCCCTCCAGCGGTGTCAACTGCAAGGTGACAAGGATGATCTTGGCAAGCTGCCACGCAAGCTTCACAGGCCGCCTGCCACGGGTCCAGTACTTGTCACAGGGGCTCATGATGAAATACTTGAGGCAGCGCCACAGCTCCTCCTCTGGTCCTACCACTGGGGCCACGTTGGCCGTGCCATTTATAGGGCTGCAGCTCAGCAGCTGCTTGGTCTGTGGGGACACCCGCCAGTGTTACCTCGGTCCACTGTCCTCCCTGCTCGGTGTCCCCCTCGGTCCAGTGTCACCCCCCTGCCCAGATGTCCCCACTGCCAAGTCCACAGTGTTCCCTGTCCCCATTACCCCTTCCGGTCCGGACTCCCTGTCCCCCGTGTCACCTCAGTCCCCATGTCCTGCCTCCCATTCCAGTGTCCCTTCTGCTTGTTGTCCCCCTGACCTGGCGCAGAGCGTCCCTTGTATCTGTTAACTGCCTCAGGCCCGGTACCTGCTGTCCCCTTGCCCCGGTGTCAACTCCCTCTGCCCGGTTCCCAGTACTCCCTGTCCCCGTGTCCTGCTTGTCCCGTTCCCATACCTGTCCCATTCCCATTTGCACTCATGTCCACAATCCCAGTCCTGTATTTCCAGTCCCATTCCCCGTTGCTGTCTCCATTCCCAGTCCCTGTCTCCTCTCACCAGACGCAGCTGCCATTGCTCCAGCCCCCCTCGGCGCTCACGTGACTGGGGAAACCCCCGCACTGCTCCTGCCCATCAATCCCAGCTCACAATCGCTGTTGTATTTGCGTAATCACACCTTTTGGCTCCGCCCCACCCAGCGCCGGCTGTAGATGTGTCCGGGTGCAGTTTCCTCCCAGTTCCCTTCCAGTAAAAGCGATACCAGGAGGCAAAGCGCTCCCAGTTCCTTCTGGCTACTCCAGGTATCAATCCCAGTGCCACCAGGGGTGAACTGGTTCAGCTACACCCCCAGGGCTGAGCACGGCTGCTTTTGGGTGTCAGCACTGCCTGGGCTAGGCTGGGACTGGAGGAGCAGCAGGAGGAAGAGGAGGAACAAAGAAGGAGGAAAAGGGAGAGGAGGAGGAGGAACAGGAGGAAGAGGATGAGAAAGGAAAGGATGCAGATAGGAGGAAGAGGAGCAGGAGGAAGAGCAGCAGTAGCAACACCACGCGGTTCCCCCTCTGCCTGCTCAGGCCACAGCTCCCCTGGTTCCGACAGCATCTCCTCCTCCAATGACCCACAGGTGAATGGGGAGGGGGAGCTCACCCGTAATCTGTTGGGAGGTTCTCCTGGAGGGTTTTTTGCGGGCAGGGCATGCTTGGATCTTGCAAGACCCCAAAGCTGAGCCGGAAATGGCCCTGGAGGGATCTTGGCGGGTCCCACATGGTGATCGCCTGGTACCAGTGGGCTGAGAGGTGATACCTGGCTTGGGGATCCCCAGGAGAGCCAGGAGGGAACACGGAAGCCCCAGAGTGGGGAGAGTGCAGAGGGATGATCCCAGAGCTGGGGGACCCACAGCAACCTGGAGGGGTGGGGGAGCCCAGAGATGAGCGGGGTATGGGCCTCCTGAGACTGAACGGGACACTGACTTCTGCAGCTGCACTTGGGCAGTGGGACCATCAAACCGAACATACTCAGCCCTTGTTTTCCCCTCCAAACCAGGATTTCCCATTCCCAAACCTTGGTGGCCCAATGGAGGAGGAGGAGGCCACGAGGAAGACGAAGATGGACCAGGAGCCCCAGGCAGGTGAGAAGGAAGTCACTACTCGTTTTCCCCTCTGTCCTGCTCCATCTTCCAGCCCGACATGGCCCCGGCTGCAGGACAACCCTACTGCTGATGCTGTCCTGCCAGGTACGCACTGGGGGAATCTTCTTCCCCTTCCCTGTGGCACAGAGGCAAATCCCATCCTCTCCTTGTCCTTTCTCCCCCAGGGAAGGAGCGGAGGTTGGAGACCAAGGAGGACAAATCCCTGCAGCAGAACCTCATGGAAGAGGCTGTTTTGAGTGGCTCCATGGCACAGGAATTCCAAGGGGAGGAAAAACTCTGGAGTTCCCGCATGAGGAGTGGCTGCAAATGCAGATCACAGGGATCCGAGTAGGAAAGACCCTCCCTGGGCTGGGATGGTGGCTGGAGCTCGCACCTGATGGTCCCTGCGCAGCTTCAGGATGGGGAGAAGCCCCATAAGTGTTTAAAATGCGAAAAGAGCCTGAGATCCGCCACTGGGGAATCACACAGGGGAACAGCCCTACAAGTGTGGTGTGTGTGGGAAGAGCTTCAGGTTAAGCTCCAGCCTGATAAAACACCAAAGGAACCTCACCGGGGAGACGCCCTACGAGTGTGGAGAGTGTGGGAACACCTTCAGCCAGAGTTCTGAACTGGTCAAACACCAGAGGAGCCACACCAGGGAGAGGCCCTACGAGTGTCCCCAGTGAGGGAAGAGCTTCTCACACAGCTCAGTTGGCCAAATATCAATGGAGGCACAACTAAGGAAAGCCCTGTGAGCGCCTCGAGTGCAGGAAGAGCTTCGTGTGCTGCTCCAGCTCCATCCCCCATCTGAGGATCCGCACTGGATGATCCCCAGTGACTCCCAGTGGGCAGAGCCCCGGTGATCCGTGATGCCGGTGATCTGTGTTGGGAAGACACCTGGCTGGGGAATCCACATCCTCTTGGCTCCCCGTGGCCTGGATTTTCTTTTCATTTCCTTTTGTCTTTTCAAAACACCCAGAACCAAAGTAAAAATAAAGATCTTGAACTAAGACGTGCATGGGGACATGGGGGGGATTTTCCAGAGGATGTGGGGGATGCTGAGTGTGAGGGAGTTGAGGTTTCCTGGGAGGGACTTGGGGGTTGCTCAGGACTTTGGGCTCCCCAGGTTGAGCGACTCTGGCAGCACTGGAAGACACTGGTGGAGGTTCTGGGGCAGCTGATCAAGGACCCCCTGCCATGGAACTTTCCCCATGTCTCCCTGTAATGGTTCCCAGTGTCCTCTGTCCAAGATCCCCCTCTCTCTGCTGTCACTCCCCTTCCCCCTGCCAGTTCCCATGTCACCCCACTTCTGGTCCTGCCCTGCTCCCATCCCAGTCCGGATCCCATTCCCAGTTCTGTTTCCTGTTCCGTATTCTCTGTCTGGTTGCAGTTCCCATATTCCCAGTCCCATATTCCCTGCCCAGTTCGCCTTCTCATATTCCCAGTCCCACTGCAGGTCCTGCATTTCCATTTGTATATTCTCGGTTGCGTTCCCATATTCTGGTTCCCAGTCCCCTTCCCATATTCCCGTTTCTGGTCCCAGTCTCACCTTCCTAATCCCCATCCCATATTCTCTCTCCGTTTGCTGTTTCCATGTTCCCTGTCCCATTCCCGTATTCTCATTGCCGATCTGATTCCAGGACCCTCTTTGGTGGTCCTGGTCCCTCTCCAGTATTTCCTGTTCCCTTCCCAGTCCCTGTCTCCATTCCTGGTCCCATTCCTGGTCCCAGTCCCATACTCCCTGTCCAATTCTTGGTCCCTGTCCCCATTCCCAGTATCATTCCCCGTCCCTGTCTCATATTTCCAGTCCCATTCCTGCTCCCCATCCCCATCACCAATCTCTATCCCCATTCCCGGTGTCATTCCCGATCCCTGTCCCCATTCCTGGTCCCATTCCCAGTCCTGTCCTCATTACTGGTGCCATTCTCCAGGACCACCTCTTGCATATGGGGCCCTGAGGGCTCCACAGCTCAGGCTGCCTGTGGCACGCGAACCCTTCAGCCCTGCTGCTGTCCTTGGCCGGCTGCACAGAGCACAAGGCTTTGGCCGTTTCTCACAGGCCCCCGGCTGGCCAGAGCAGCCCCCCCTGCCAGYRCCCKCTGTGSCTCRGAGCCCTCCCTCATGCTGGGGACATGGAGGGGACACGGGCCTGCAGGAGCCTCCTGTTCTTGACACAGGAGCAAGGCTGCAGCTCCAGCCTTTGGGCCCTGGGCCGCAGCAGCCCAGGGGAGGCCCAGCTGCAGAGCTCGCAGCCCTGAATGTGTTTCACTGCATGGCTTCATGGCTTTGGAACACTAATCCTGGCCCCTGTCCCCATTCCCGATCACATTCCCAGTTCCTGTCTCCTATTCCCTGTCCATTCCTGGCCCTGTCTCAATTCCTGGCCCGTGACTCCATTCCCGATCCCATTCCTGGTCCCTGTCCCTATTCCTGGTGCCTGTCTCCATTCCCAGTCCTTGTCCTTATCCCTGGTCCCATTCCTGGTCCCTGTCCCCTCTCACCGGACACCGCTACCATCACTCCAGCCCCTCTTTGGCCCTTAGGTAACCGGGGAAACCTCACATGATTGCCCACCAATCACAGTGCACTATCACTCCTGTATTTGCATAACCATGCCCTTTGGCTTGGCCCCACCCAGTGCCTGCTGGAGCCGCCTCTAGGTGATATTTCCTCCCAGTTCCCTCCCAGTGCTCCCAGTAAGAGAGACACAGGGAGGGAAAGCGCTCCCAATTCCTTCCTGCTGCTCTCGTGATCACTCCCAATGCTCTCAGGATCACTCCATGTTTTGCATGGGGCAGGGCCCCTTTGAAACTCTGCCAGAGGTTCCAAAGCGTGGTTTTGGAGCGTGGCCAATGAGCGTGGCTGCTTTTGGGTGTCGGCATCACCCGGGCCAGGCTGGGAGTGGAGGAGGAGCGGGAGGAAGAGGAGGGACAGAGGAGGAGGACAAGGAAAGGCAGGAGTGGCAGGAAGAGGAGGAGCAGGAACAGGAGGGACAGAGGAACAGGGGAAGGAAGAGGAGGAGTGTGGAGGATGAGTTCCTCCAAAAATGGGACATGTGAGCAATCCAGTTTATCTGGAAGAATAGGCCTGTAACCATTTCAAGGGCAGCAAAAGTCACATACAAGGAAGAACAAAAGATGCAAGTCATGTATGAAGCAGAACAAGATGCAGAAGTCACTTACAAAGTAGAACAAAAGATGGTAAAACAACTCCAGCATGTGTGAACTGGTGAGAACCAGAAAAAGGACTGTGTAATCTGCTGCGTATGCAAGAACAATCAACCAATAGGGGCTAAAGGGCTAACGTGTGCTTTTAAGGTGCAACCAAATGTGAAGTAGCATGTAACACGTGATTAAGGCTAATATAAAAGAGACTATGGTTTTGCACTAAACGGCTCACTTTGATCATATTGATCATGGCAAGATGTCCCATTCTTGATCTTCCACAGAGGAGAGAGCAGAAAAGCAGCAGCAGCAGCATCAACACCACGCGGTTGCCCCGCCCACCTGCTCAGGCTGCAGCTCCCCCGGCTCCGGCAGCATCGTTCCTCCAGAACCAACAGGTGAGTGGGGAGGGGGATCTTGCCCTAAATCCATCAGGGTGTCTCTGGGAGGGTTTTCTTGTGGGGCAGGGGATGTTTGGATCTTGCAGGACCCCAAAGCCGAGACGGAAATGGCCCTGGAGGGATCTTGGGGGGCTCGATATGGCGATCACCAGTACCAGTGGGCAAAGGGGCAATATTGGGTTTGGGGATTCCTGGGAGAGCTGGGGGGGAGGGGGGGGGACACAGGAGCCCCGGAGCAGGGAGAGTGCAGAGGGGCGATCTCAGAGCCAGGGGACCCACAGCAGCCAGGAGAGGTGGGGGAGCCTGGAGATGAGTGGGGTCTGGGCCTCCCAATGCTGAAAGGGATGCTGACTTCTCCAGCTGCATTTGGGCAGCAGGACCATCAAACCCAACGCGCTCAGCCCTTCTTTTCCCACCCAAACCAGGATTTCTCCTTCTCAAACCTTGGCCTGCTGGAAGAGGCTGCGAGGAAGAGGAAGATGGCCTGGGCACCCTAGGCAGGTGAGAAGGGAGTCACTGCCCCATTCCCCCTCTGTCGTGCTCCATCTCCCAGCCCAGCAAGGCCCCCAGCTGCAGGACAACCCCGCTGCCAACACCGTCCTGCTGGGGATGTGTTGGGGGATCTCCTTCCCCTTCCCTGTGGCATGGCAGCAAATCCCAACCTCTCCTTGTCCTTCCTCCCTGTCTTAGGGTGACTTTATGATGCTTGTATCCCCAGTCATCTGTTCTGTCCTATGCCTTTAAGACTGGTTCTGAGAGTGAAGGGGGAGAAAGAAGCGTCACAGAATTTGTTTTGAGAAACAACACTCACTCTTTCCTGTTCAGCTCCTGGAGTTAAACTGTTCATCTGAAGATAGTGGAACAGAGATCTTTTTTGCTTTTAGTCAGTTTTTTAGCTAGCTCTGGCAGAGGAGCTCCCTGGACTGKTTTTTTTTTTTTTTCCTTGGGACTGTTTAAACCTGCTCTGAACTGAAAAACCCAGATTAGCAGTGGGAGCTCACACCTGCAGCTCATCAGCGTCCAGGACAGCATTTCCAGCACAGGAGGAACAGATAAAAGACTGAGCAAGCCAGGACTTTTCTCAATTTTGCCATCTCTCTTCAGAGCAGTGAGAAGTTTTGTTGTTCCATATTGTTCATTCTTTATGCTTCTGGGCACTTTGTTAAATAAATCAGTTTCCCCACTTTTCTCTAAGGAGATTTCCTCACAGATTGAAAGGGGGGAGGGGCCGTTTGGGTTTGCTTCCCAGGGCGACCCTATTGGGAGGTTTTCTCCCAAATTTGCCCTAAACCAGAACAAATACATTTTATTGGTGCCCAATGTGCAGCACAAGAAAGTGGAAAAAATTTGTACTGATTGCATTTTGGTTGTACTTTTTGTGGGGATAAAGCAGTCAGTAGCCATGTTACCGCTTGAATTCATAATGTCTCTTGGGGTGGAGTCCTTCCTGTGTTTCTGTTCCCTAGGCTTTTCTGAGGTTCTAATACCTTTCTGGTCTCTAGGTTTATTTTCTTATCTGGAAATAGCTCCGGTGTTGTCCCTAATGCACAGCTTTTACAGTAGGGGAGCACAAATTAGAAAAGCTATTTTGCTGGGTGCAGTGATAATGATTTATAGAAAGTTTATAAAGGTACTGGGGTTTGTGCCAGGTATGTTTGGTCTATGGTTTCTTTGTCCTACCTTGTGTCCTAGTTCTAGCAGTATGTTTTGGGGATTTATTAGTGTAGTGTTTTGAAAGCAAAACCAGTGAGAGACTCCAAGTCAGAAATACAATTTAATAGGAAGAGAAAAAAGAAGTAGTAAAATAAAATAAATGCAATAATATAAAAGATCACTGACAGAGTCAGAACACAACCTGACACCCTGTTGGTCAGGGCGTTGGAAACAGTCCAAAAGTAAGCCCTCCAGAAGTGGCAGATGTGGTCCTGTTGGAAGTAGAGATGGTCCTGTAGAGAAAAAGGGTCCAGAGACGGGTCCGGTCTTCCTTTGGGATTCCCATGGGAACACTGAATGTCTGGTGACACTTGTGGCTCCTTTTTATCTAGGTGGAAATGGTTTGGCTCCTCCTCCCTGGGTAGAGTATGGGATGATGTAACGTGTCATGTCATTGGTGAGCTTTGATGGCCCATTAACAGAAGATATGCCCATGGAGGTAATGGGAGAGTGAACAGATAAGAAACAACCCCCCACCTGGTTCTAACAGCTGGCTTGTTACTGAAAGGCAGTCACCCCCTTCCCCCTGGAGTTACAACAGATAAAGAAAAAAAACACCTCCCCAGCCAGGTTTCAACAGATGGAACAGAATAAACATTTTTTTGGTTACAAAACCCAAGACAATTAGTAATTGCACCCAGTTTGTTAGAGGAGGAGTAGGAGATGAAGCTTTTTAGCCTTTTTGTTCCTTGTTCTCCTTTGAATCTGTTACATCATTTTTTGAGTATGTTCAGTGTCCCCTGAGATGTTAAAGAGACCACCTTCTGGGTATTTAATCTGGTAAGCCTCCTCTATATGGTTTTCAGCTTGTTTAGAGTGAGGACTGAGATTTCCAGAGGAGCTGATGAGACTGCTGACTCAGAAGTAGACCCAGAAGTAGGCTCAGGCGTGGAAAATCCTGAGTGGTGTGAAGAATGGGAGAGAATGGGCTGAACCTTGAAGGAATTTTCTGATCCCCCAGCTTGGAAATTTTCAAGTGAACAGATTCACAACCCAGGTGAGGTGGGGAAATACCTGGAAGAGAACTACCATGATGATTCTAAGGAGAAAAAGATCATAGCAATAAGCTGGGCCCTGGCATATGCTTATCACATGCTGCTCAATACTGTAGGGAAGCAGATAGAGGCAGGGAGGCAGGAAGATAAATTAGCAGCTACCCCAGTCACTCAGGCTGCACCCAACACCCCAGCTACTCAGGTTGTACCTAGACTACATAGGGAGCCTGAGCTAGCAGTTAAACCAGACAGTGAGCCTAAGACACTGACAGTCACTGTGGGAAAGAAGCACACACGCAAAATCGGTCGACCAGTGGATGATGATCCAGATGAAGGACTCTTAACGCCTCCTGATACAAAATCAGAAGTCAAACTAAGTGACACAAGAGCCACTATTGAGTCCTACTCCCTGAAGGACCTTTGTGGCCTAAGAGACGATTACTTTTGACAACCTGATGGATCTATAATTAATTGGTTAGTCCATCTTTGGGATGCTGCAGGTGAGACTACAATGCTGGACAGCGCTGAAGCGAGGCATTTGGGATCCTTGTCACATGATCCAGTTATCAATGAAGGAATGATGAGGGAGGCTAACCCTCAGTCTCTGGGCATGGGTCCTGGGAACGTACAAGGCTTTATTCAACCTAGTTTGATGTGTTCTTTCTATCATTCYTTGACTTGTGGGAGACTAGCAAATGCCAAATGTATGGCGAACACCCCAGTCATTTAAAAATGCAGCTAATTCTTATGAAACACATGAAGGACCATTATCAGWTTTAATTTCTCGGCTCACCAGATTATAAGCTTTTTCAAAAGTCCCTGCTGAATTTGCAAAAAAGCTCTGCGAGCCATCTTCTTAATGTCATCAAATACTATTCTGGGCAAGTTTACTTCGTCTTTGTTTTTATCATCAGGGTGATCACCAGTCAATTTAGACATAGTGAGAGTACAAAGATCTGCGTCAGTACTTTGCCTGTAGGTTGCTAATACCTCTGAAAGCATCCTCCTCCATTTGAGTTCCCATAACATATATTGTGAGTCTGTGAGAATTACGCTAGCAAGATTTATACAGTTATTAGGTGTAAGTGTGTGTCCTTCCAGGGTACTTTTCAACAGTTGTTTAAAGTATGGGGAGCAAAACCCACAATCTTTCACTGCTTTTCTTAGTTCTTTAATGTTATGAGATGGGATGGGAGCCCATGTCTTGGGGCCACTGGGCTGCTGACTGACTAGTACAGGCATAGCTAAAGGATTAAGACTTTCTTCTCTGCAAATACGACACCTTATTTCATGCCAGTCTGTTAACTGAAAATTATCAAAACTGTTCTGGGTGCTTGGCGGCGGCAGCAACTGTGGTGGGCGTTGAGGGATGCAGTTCTGCGAGGGAATACAGCAGCAGTGGCGGCGGTGGCAATGCAGGGAAGCAAGGCGGAAGCACGGCGGCATCTGGGCAGGGCGGCAGGGCCACAGCGGACAAGCTCAGTGGCGGGGGCTCAGGGGGTGACATCGGCATGACCGTGGAGGAGGACGGCGATGGCAGCAGCAGCGCGGCTGGCATTTCGTACCCACCCCCCATTCCCTCCCACTTCGCGGCTTCAGAAGCTGGCGCGAAGGGATACAGCACAATTGTGGCAGAGGATGGGAACGGGGGGCATGGGGGCAGCAGTGGAGTTGCCATGGAAATGGCGTGTGCCATGGAGGGATACGTGCGTTGTGCAACTGTTCCCGGAAGGGGCATGATGATTGGCAGGCACTGCGTGGAGGGATATTGCAGGTCTGGGGGCAGCAGTGATTGCACACGTATGAGTGATGTCGGCAGCTTGGGGTGACATGGGAACATGGTGGACAGCAGCGGTGGAGGTGGCATCGCTGTGCCTTGCCTCAGCTTGGGACCGGGAGGCTGTGGTGGAGGCAGAGCAGCAACATACGGGACCATGCCACCAAGTGGTGGAGGGAGAGCTGTGAGCACCAGAGGTGCTGCGGGAGTGGCAGGAACAGGAGGCTGGGGTGCAGCGGTGGGCCCATGGTGGGGGGAGCCTGTGGGCAGCACAACCGTGCCRGCGGCTGGGCTGAAGCAGCGGCGCAGGCACAAGACCGCCGGGGTAGGGGGTCCGGCACTGCCACGCTCGTTGGCCCAGGGTGTGCTGGGAGCCCCAGTGCAGCCGCGACAGGCGTGCCTGGCACTGGAGGAGCAGCGGCAGCAGGAGGCGGCGGAGCTGCATTAACAATGGACAGAGGTGGGACCGCTGCCACCACCGTTGCCGTGGTTTGTCAGGGAAACTCCCAAATATAAAGAAAGGTTGAGACGAGAGCAATGCAGGTCCGACCACTATGGTTACATCTACGTTCTCTGTTTATTTCACCTAAGATGGCAGATTATATACAGTTCTATATGGTTTACAGTTACGGTGACACTTTCATTGGCATACAGCACAGAGAAAAATGCAAACACACACTGTTTAACTTATTCTGAAGGTGGCTAAAGTGTGACCACTAATAATTGCACTTGCTGACCTCTAGAAAACCCACTATCTCACATTAATACCTTAACATCTAATTTCTGCTGCGCCACAAGTAATTTTAACTGCGGAACAGGCTTCAAGGCTTCAGGGCCTCAAGGCCAAGCCTCAGGATCAGGCCTCAGCCAGGTAGGGCTCAGCTGGGTAGTTCAATGTCTTATTCTAAATACAGATCATGCTCTCTCTCTCTCAGAAAATCTGCTACAATTCCCCCTTTTTCTTTTTGAACTACCCAGACTGAGTTGAAGGCACGGCTAACTAATTTTTGCATACATTTTAACAAACAAGGCATGACAATCAAAATAACTACAATAACAATAAAAAGGTATAATACCAAARTGGACCAAGTCTTTGATCCAACTAACAAAACCTCATAAATTGAGCCATTTATCAAAAGGACTGCTAACAACTACAAGTTTTCCCATGTTGCTGTTTAGCTGTGAAAGCTGCTTGTAGATTGATTGAAAACAGTCAGACAGATTCATACAACTCAAGCTCAAAAGTCCTTGCACGCAGAACGAAAAGATAGTTGCAGTCTTGATACTGGTTCACTTCTGTGTGGTCACTTCTTCATTCTCGAGGCTGTCAGAGATTCTGCGCTTGACATGATTTCCAAGTTCTTCACAGGAATTCACTTGTGTTCTGTATCTACAGAGACACAAAGAAGCTCTTTCCCATAGGTTAGTAAAAAGGTGTACTTTGATGGAAAATGCACAATTCTTCTTGAAACTGAAATCTCTCAGAAAGAAGTTCAAATCCAACTAACTTGAAATGTTTCAAATGACAAACAGTTAATGACTCTCAACAACACATGTAAATTTGAATGATTTCCAATTACCCAAATGCTGTTTCATTGTCCCAGATTCTGCAATAGCTGAAAAGCTCTTTTCCAGTGAAGATATGGGTATCCTTTCTCGGGCAAAGTTCCCAAGTTCACTTCAAAAGTCTGTCCAGCTGTCATTGATGAGGTCAAATCGTCAAGTCAAAGTGACTTGTATTTAGTTTTTCGGTGCAGAAAACATCTGGTTTTGTTGATGAACACATCTCCTCTAGTTCAAGTCAAGATGTGGCCAAGACCCGGCTTTATCTAGAGTAATATCTTTTAATAAATTTTTAAAACAAAGCTCATAACAATAATAATTATAAAAGGCCTAGACAACTAGAAACCATAAAAAAGAATCCTGAAATGTATCATGATATGTATCTTTTGGATAATTATAGAAAGAGATGTTAAAGCACATATAAAAAGCCAACTATAAATATAGAAAATTAACAAATTCACAGTACTTATTACTTAAAACTTACTATTTAAAACTTAACTTACTTACCTTAATTATTATCTTAAAACAAAACACAAAAACTCTACAAAATAGCTTACAACTTAAAACAATCTCGATGTAAAATTTTTCTGTTCTTCCAGTCACAAACAAGTGACACTTCTCAGTGCTTCATCGCAGCTGTTTTCCATTGAAGCAGTCTTATTTCTGAGAAAAAACAACTAAACTCTGCAAATTAGATTAACTTATCTTAACAAAACTTACATCTAAAACCTACATACAATAAAACTTTAAATTAATCAAATATAAATCTATTATCACTTAAAMTTTATAAATCTTAATCTTAAATTCAACTTATACTAACAAATAAATTAACTTAACTCATGCTTAAACCTAAAACAAACCACATAGAAATCACTTTTAATATCAACAGATTGCTAAAACACAACCTAACTTGGATTCAAGTATATCAAATCAAAAATCCACTTCCATTTCATGACAATAGGTCTTGTCCTCATACCATGATGGACCCGTGCACAACAAAGGAACAAATGATTGCTGTTTCTCCCCCAGGTCCCCCGCTTGTGATTATGAACCTGTTTTGCAGCCATTCAACGGTTTCTAGATCTCTGTTTCTGTTTTCTCTGTTTCTGAATCCAGAAAACTTGTAACCTTGATTGATTTATCATCATCTTGCTTGAATGTACCTCCTTCTGATCTGAGGGTTACTGGCATCTCAGGCATCTCTCCTTCTCCTGACAAAGCAGCTGCAATGATGTGTCCTTGCTGCTGCATGGCATCTTGCATGGATGCTGTGAATGCTGCAGATTGGTTGTTTTGTTCAGCTCAGGTGGCTCTCACCAGCATTTCATCTACTGGACTGCCTTGAGGGAGTGTGGCCAGAATGGTCCTCGTGTGTGAATTGGCATTCTCAAAGGCAAGAGAACGAAACAAGTGTTCTTGCACCTCTGGTGACGCGTCTGGTGCATCTTTCAAAGCAGCTGACACTCTGTCAATAAACTGACCATAGGATTCTGTGGCTTCTTGCTTTTTTGTAGAGTAGGGTGCTGGCTTCTTTTTGTCTGGAACTAAAAGCAAGGCTCTATGAGCCAGCGATTGAGACGGCTGATGGAGTTCAATGGCATAGGTGTGAAACATGGGATTGGAAACTAGAAAATATTAATCATAGAAATTAGAAAATATTGATTAAGGGGTAGGCATTTAGATGGGGTGCATTACTGCACTTCAAAGGGAAAAACAGGGCTGTGTGCAAGACCAGCAA
>QVAJ01000734.1:22100-79871 GCA_003546035.1 Mixornis gularis | reverse complement strand
ATCCCGGCTCCCATCCCGTGTGTATCCCGGCTCCCATCCCGGATCCCATCTCGGTTCCCATCCCGACCCTCAGGCCGAGGCGCCGCCGCCGTCACGGCGCGGGTCCGGCCGAGTCCTCCCGACCGACAGGGGGCGGGCGCGGACCCGCGCGTCTCCCGGGGCGGGCACTCCGCTCCCCGCGGCGCGGACATCTGACGTCAGGGCCCGTCGCGGTCGCGGCGGTGAAGGCGGRGGAGGAGCGGAGCAGTTCTGACGCGATGGAGGCGATACCGGTGCCCCCGGCCTCTCCTGCCGCACTGGTGCCGGCTACCGCCGCGGGCCCCGTCGCCGTGACGGGGAAGGAGGYGGTGTCGCCGGCCCCGAGGCACCCGAAGAAGATCTTGGATGAGGATGCCTATATCGAGGTAAGGCGGCGGGCCCTGGCCTAAGCCCCGGAGGTTCCGCTCCGCCGGTGCTTGAGCCGAGCGCTTCCAGCGGGGCTGGCTCGGSTGGGATCCGCCCGGTAGGGTCGGGCCGCGGCTGCGAGTCGAAGTAGTGCTGGGGCGGCCCTCGGGCTCCCGCCCCTCCTGCGGCGACAGCTGTCAGCGCTCTGCCACCGGCCCTGGGCCCCGGGGGCTGCCCGGCCTGCCCGTGGCTTTGCACTGCTGGCCCCGAGCTGAGCCGCCACTCCGGATGTCCCAGCGGGGCATTGCAGTTGTGTCTCTCTTTGTAGAGCTTAGAGAAAATCATCCAGCGAGACTTCTTTCCCGATGTGGAGAAGTTGCGAGCACAGAAGGACTATCTGGAGGCTGAGGAAAACGGCGACTTGGAGAAAATGAGGCAAATTGCTATCAAGTTTGGCTCTTCCTTGAGCAAATCRTTGAGGGACACACCTGCACCTTGTAAGAACTGGCTCTGTGGGACGTGGGGGCTTTGTATCTGATATTGCTGCTCTGCTTTATCTGACTTTGGGCAGGCAATGCTTATCTTAAAGATTCAAGGTTGATGTTGCATGAAAACATCATGAAAACATCATAAGTGTACCAGTTTGAACAGTAGCCAGGGGCTCATGCTGAATTTCTCTTTGGTGGTGTCTTTGGAAGAGGCAGCCTTCTAATAACTATTCTTTACAGGCATATTTTGCCAAGTTTCTGCCCCTTAAGGAATGTTACATGTTCTCTACTGAGACATTCTAAGCTTTTTGTTTTGARTCCTTATATTAGTTTGTAGTTTTAGGGGTTCTTGTTGCATCTACAGACATTTGAGATTTTCACGTATTAGGAACAGCAGGTGTGGGAAGCTCGTGGTTATCAGAGGTTCCCACAGCAGGTATCCAGTRTTCTGTTTTATGTTTTCTTTCACTGCCAGTTCAGGTGTTTTTTAAAGCCCATCCTCTGCAGTGGGGTTTGGGTAAGTGGCTTTCTTGTGACAAAGGGCACRTGTCACAGGTGGTGTCCCTTCCTCCCCTAGTGTAGGTGCTGGCCCTGGCCTGGGCTCAGTTTGATCTGCTGCTGCTGCTTTTGTTGGCAAAAGCAAGGTGTAGAGTGACAAATATATTGRGCTCACCTGGGGATCTCTCCCAGCAGGAGGAAAAACATCTTAGATGAGGCCAAAATCTTGTTTGGAGATTGAGACARAATTGAATAGAACATTTTGGGGTTTTTTACACAAGTTTTTAATTTAATTGTTGTTYTCTTGATATGTCCTCTATAACTTGTTTGGTACATGATCTTTACAGCAAATCTTGTTGTGTGCTCTAGTAACCAGGTGCTTTTTGGGATTTTTTTGTGGCAGATGTTACCCCAGCCACATTTGAAACCCCGGAAGTGCACCCAGGTGGCCTTGCAGCAGGAAATAAACCTAAAGCTGGCATCAAGACTGCAGAGGAAGGTAGGAGAATTGTTTCTCTAGCTGAATTCTTCCGAAAATAAATTGTCTGCCAGCGACTGGCCACTTGCACATTAAAATAAATTGCTATGAATGCCATAGAAGGATTTATTGAAAGTTGGTTGCATGTGTTCCAAATCTGATTTTTTACTGCCCCACTCTGTGTGGATGTGTTTCTTTGAGCAAGCTTGGTGTTAGTTATTGGTGTGTCTGTGGAAGGCTTGCTGCCAGGAGGGTTAACAGGTAGATACAGTGYTCTCATAGAAAGGGAGGCATTAACCTTCCTCAGGCTTCTTCCCTTCTCTTGTTAGGAGAAGCAGAAAAAGATGATAAAGATGCTCTTCCCAGCCTGGACACCTTCTTGGCAAAGCACACGAGTGARGATAATGCTTCCTTTGAGCAGATCATGGAAGTGGCCAAAGAGAAGGAGAAAGTCAAGCATGCCTGGCTGTACAGCGCAGAGGAGGAGTACACCCGGGTAGGGAACTGCCTCAGCTCTGTCTCTGCTCTTCCAGAGGGACACAGGGAAATTCCATTTCACTGTGTTTCTGCTAACRCTCAGTTTCCTGGGTCTTTGCTTCCTTGTGCAGTTCTGTTTTTCCCCTTCTGTCACACAAGAACAGTGCTGACTTAGACTTGYTGAGGCTTTGTCTCTTCTGAAACCTTTGAGACTGCAAAGCACTGCACAGAGTGCAGGTACTGCTGTCCTGGCAGCCTCTTCTGTAAGCAGCAACACCAGGGAGAACAGCTGAGCACAGTTCCTCTTGTTTGTCCATCAGCCCTTCATTATTTGCAGTTTGATTGTTTGTCTTATTTCAGTTTTCTGAAGGCTGTGCTGCCTTCCTCAGCTACCTCCAGGGRAGGTCCAAGAGCTGTTCTGGGCCTGCCTTGTCAGTCTTAAACCAGCACAGTGAGCAGCTGGCACAGATATGTCATTGATGGATGTGGGATGCAGTGCCTTTTAATGAAGTTTGGCACTGACATACGGGTGTTTGCTGCTGTTGTTTTGAGGGAGTGTTATTTTTTTTATCCCAAATGTCCCTCAGAGTCTGTTATATACCTTATGTAAAGCGTTCTAGGGCAGGTGGCTGAGCTTGTGACTGAGCTCTCCAAGTTGTGTCTGCCTGAATAAAAGATTGCAGGAGGCTGCTTCAGACTTTTTTTGATTTTCACCTTTTAAAATTTTTTTCCATTGCCCTTTCAGCGACAGAATGAAAACCTGGCACTTCCTTCAGCYGAGCAGCAAGCTCTGGAGAACGTGAAGGCTGGACTGGATACCTGGGAATACACAGCTCGAAACACCCTCATGTATTATCCAACAGGTGAGGCATTGCTTCTGCATGGCTTGGCTCCAAACAGTGCTTACAGCATTTCTGTATGAGACTGAGCAGCTCTTACAGGTAATGCCTGTGTTTTTTCTTTTGTAAAGTTGTTTTTAAGAAGTGGGGTTTTTTTCCTTTCTTCCTTGGCCTCTGATTCAAAAGTTTGATCATGTTCTATTTGCCATTGAAAAGCTCATCTGTATTATAGAAGGACTTGTTTTCAGCAGCCAAAGCTCTTTCCTGGTCTGTCTTCGTCATGAGCACTTGTCATCTTCATTCATTGTTTTCTGCTCAAAGAATCCTGCTTGGACTTGTTAGTCTGTTTGTTGCTGTAGAAAATTACATATTTTTCTAAATGTAGTTTTCTTTTTTGGCTATAAATGTACAATTGATAGTTTCTGTGAACCAGTGAAGTAGAGAAATGAGCCCTTTTTTAAAAGATATTTGGTTTTTCAAGGTGTACCTGATGAGAGTGACGTCTTTAAGAAGCCCAGGGAAGTTGTGCATCGAAACACCCGTTTTGTGAAGGACCCTTTTAGCCAAGCYGTGAGCAAATCACAGCTCCAACAAGCTGCAGCCCTCAATGCTCAGGTTGGATAATTTTACTCCTTACTCAAGCCTGGTTAGGCTTTGCCCTCTGGTGTGGTTCATCCCCCAGGAGAACTGTGTGTGTGTGCTGGATACAGCTGACTCTCACCTTTCTCCACATTTCCTTTTTATTTCAGTACAAACAGGGCAAAGTGGGACCCGATGGGAAAGAACTGATACCCCAAGATTCTCCAAAAGTCAACGGGTATGGATTTGTGGCTACCCCCTCTCCTGCCCCAGGTAAGAGGGTTTCCTTATTTCTTCTGCTTTAAGAGGACTATTACTGCACTTACTTTGATGCTCTGTTCAACACTAGGGTGTCATTACAGGGTTAGATGAGGAGGTAAAGTCTCATGCTAGCTGGATGCAGGGCTTAAATCCTAGTCCACTATACTGGTAGGAGAAGTCACTCTGCACCAAGAGGCTTTGCACCAGTTGCTGTGCTATTGCTCAGGAATTATCTAGCTGTGGGGTACTTTCAGTTAGAACAAACTGATTATTTTTCTTTGAGTTGAAACATGGTATCTGAATTTGTAGCTGTTCTGCAGCAGCCATGCTGTTTCCCTTTGCTTTATGTGGTTATGCCACCTGAACATACTGGGGCTTTCCCTCTGGAAAACCTGTAGGTGGCGTTTGGAGCACCTTGTTTCTCCATCATAAATGGCTTTTCCAAGCCCTGGACGGTGGGATTTTCCAGCCAGAGACTTAATTGGGCTCTTAGAAACCTTTCTACACCTGTTAGACAAGGTGCAGTCACTGTTTGGTACAGGCTGCCCCTGAGGTGATTGGAGGGTACAGTTGGCTATTACATGTTCCTTAAGTCCTCTGCCTGTTTTCTTACTTTTAAAGAATTTCCCATGCTGAAGGTGTTTTCATACAGCAGCAGAGGGGAGGACTAGTACTGTAGAGGGAAAAATGAAAGCATCACTAATCAAAAGCTTAGCAAATGGAAAATAAAGACATGGAAAGGGTGGTGCTTGGTTGTTGTAACTGAGAGGGTGACACAGCTRCAGGCAATCCCTTTTAATGGGAGCCACATTGGCTGTGATTTCCTCTGCAGTGGAGGGGCTCCTTTTTTAATGAATTTGCTGCATTTCCTAATTTGCTTCTCTCTCTCCCCTTTTTCTTTTTTTTTCTTTTTTTTGTAGTGAATGAATAGTCACTTTAGTCAAATGTCTTGTATGGGCTTAACTTGTTGAATTTGGTTTTAGGTGTGAATGAGTCGCCTTTTATGACATGGGGTGAAATTGAAAGCACCCCTTTGCGTCTGGAAGGGTCAGAAAGACCATATGTGGACAGAACACCTGGACCAGCTTTCAAGGTATTTCATGTCAGCAAGTCAGCATGACATTCTTTTCTGGGGGGGAAGAACTAAGAAGGGAAAGGCAGGTGGGTAAGTAATAGATTAACATGGAGTGTGACACATCACTGGGTGGTGTCCCCAGTCCTTGAAACTAATCATCTAGTTTGTGCTTGGAGGGTGGAGGTGAGCGTGGATCCACATGACATCTTCTTAGTGGAGCTACCTGAGGTGGAATACACCCTGCTGGCAGGACAATGAGATTCTGCATTTGGTGGTGGGCCCAGAYGGGGGTTTTCAGAGGAAGCTGAAGACATGCTCAATTTTTCTGATTTTAATGTGTGAATAGGTGGAAGTTTTAGCATTTCCTTCTGTTTTTATCTTCTGGCTGTTGCAGCCTGAGGCAGGTATATCAGTTGAGGGTAGAAAAGACATTCTGGCTTTGCTAATGGCACCTAACCCTGCATGCTACTTGTCTCCTGCTGGTGTCTTTGAATGTGAGCTGTCTGAGGCTCTTAGTTTAAGAAAGGTGTAATTTGATGTATGTGCCTCTGTTTTGTCAGACTCCAAAGGCCTTGATTGGTTCTCCTGCTGTTTAGCAATGTCTGTGTATGCCTGAGAGCTGGCTGGCTACAGGCCAGGCAAGACACAGGTGACATTGTTTGTCTAGGAGAAACAGCAGGAGGAAATGCCAGAGGTAATGGCTGCTTCCTTGACTGGACTGGTTTTACAATTTTTGTTACTTGYTAAGTCAGGCTGAAGGTCTCTGTGTCCTCTCTGGCTTTTACACAGCAGCAGAGAGGTGCAGGCTGACCCCACTTCTCCCTGCTTTAGATCCCTGTACATTGGAATCCAGCTTTGAAGGTGCTTTGGCTCATTTTTTTCAGCACTCTTGAGTGCCTTGGCAAGTGAACTGTGTGATGCATTTATAGATCCTGGAGCCCGGGCGCCGTGAGAGGTTGGGACTCAAGATGGCCAATGAAGTGGCAGCTAAAAATCGAGCAAAGAAGCAGGAGGCACTTCGAAAAGTGACAGAAAACTTGGCCAGGTGAGACTTCTCTTTTGACAGCAGAACYGGGGGTGGGTATTATCTGATGAGATGTAAATCCGCACATATAGAAGGGGAGGAATGATGGTAAGGAAGGACACTGGAAGCAGAAAGAGATACATTTGGACTGAAAGTTTCTAGAAATTCAAAATTTAGAATTTAAAAAACTTAATTCCTGAGGGAAGGTRGCTGGTTGCTGTCCCTGACACCCTTTGTCAGCATTACTGCTCTGCCCTACAGCCACCCAGTGGATCAGTGTCTTACCTCATTGCAAGGAGGAGACATGATAAGAGTTGCTTGGGGGGGTCACAGGAAGGACAGAATGGGCTCAAAGGAAATGTCAGGCAGTGCCACTCAGGTTTGGGATGGATGTAGTAGTTTTTTCTGTCACTTTTTTCTCTAGAGGGACAGGCTGTATTTACCTGCAAGCAGAATGACTTCTGCAGGCAGTGGGTCTTCTCTGTGGGGGAACTCATGTAGGGAGGCAATATTGCTTTTCCTGATAAAGGCAGATCTTCTACTGTAAAATCTCTTAAAACTGTTTATTCTATTTCAGCCTTACTCCAAAAGGACTAAGCCCAGCAATGTCACCAGCTTTGCAAAGACTTGTAAACAGGACTGCAAGTAAATACACCGACAAAGCCCTGCGAGCCAGCTACACTCCCTCCCCAGCCCACACAGGAACTCCTGGTTACAAGACCCCAGCCAGTGGGCCTCAAACCCCCCAGAGCACCCCACAGTCTAGGACAGTATCTCAGACACCAGTATCCCAGGATACTACATCCATCACGGACAATTTACTGCAGCTTCCCAAAAGAAGAAAGGCATCTGATTCCTTCTGAACATTCCAATCACCACCAAGGTGATAGTGATCTGGCTGTGCTCAGTGAGCTGTGGACTGGTTACTGGAAACTAGGAAAATGGAGATAATTTCTTAAAGATATATTTCTGTTTTTAAGAGAGCCGTGCATTTAACTTTGTTTCTGTACACCTGTGTCTGTTTCTTAAGTGGGGTAAGTCTTYCTAAAAGGCTGAACTGGACTTGGCTCCAGCTTGTCAAATGTGTTTGAGTTTGTAGTTTGCAGAAGAGGGGGCACAACCATGYGTATACTCTGAGGCATGGCACAGAATTTTAGAGAGGTTCTGTCTAACTTCACTTTAAACTGATGCAGTTCACAAGTTTGACTAACTTTGTGATTTTGTTAAAACCAACATTCTTTAAGAGGACCCCATTTCCTGCTTCACTTCTTACACTTTGCAGAATGGGATTTGCCTTGCTGCTTTTGCTCAGTGTTTTCTTCTGCTGAGCTTGCCCTGTTATGCAGCTGGCAGAGGGAAGGGATCAGATTTATTTAATAGCCGCTCTGTGTGTGACTCCAGAGAGTTGATGATCAYGATGCAGGGGCCAGAGACAGTCCTGTGTCATCCACCAGGATGACAGTGCCATTCTGAAGGACAGAAGTGGTACTTCTGATAGCCACACTGGGGCTTTTGTTCGGTCTTTTCCTCCCATTCTTTGAAACTTTTGGCTTTAGTTTTTATAATTGGCCAAGAAAGGAAAAGCAATTTTAACCATACGTAGGCTGCACYCAGTGCTGTGGTTGCTGCATATGAGCTGACCTTTGTGTGTGGGATGAGCCCTTGTGTGGKGTGATCCAGCCTGGGTAAGCCCTGTGCACCCTTTAGGAGGAAGCAGGTGTAGCCAGATGTGGTGCACTTCTTGCACCACACCTGAGTAAAGACAGCATGTGTAACCCTTGGCAGTGTTGGTATTTGCTGTAGTCAGGTCATGTTTTACTGAAGGAACATCCGTGGAAACTCCTGCCCAGAAACTTGAGGAGTGTCTGCAGCCTTCTCTGAGGTCTGGGGTGTTGGGTRCTGTGTTTGTCTTGGTGGAGAGGTTGCTTTTATGTGGTTTCCTGTGCTGCTTCCAAAACTCGTGTCTTTGTCTGTGAAAAACCCTTCCTAGGGACTGAGTTTTTATAGTGCAYCTTGTAAAAATAAATTGATCAATGTGGCATTGCTAGGAATCATGACTCAAAAATTAGTAATTTTTACCTTTTTAGTCCAGAAGTACTTGAAGGCTATGTTTTTTCTTTAAGCAAAAAAATTACTCTCAGGTACTTACAAATTAATGTAAAAGGAGTGCATTTAGTACAGTTTTCTTGCTTTCAGAATTGTTCTTTAAGGACTGAACTGACTAAATATGAACCAAGTTCTTAGATAATTTCAAATAGTAATTATTTATTTCACAGTGAAATAACTTGTGATGATATGGAGCTTAATGGAGATTAAGCATAGAACCTCTCTGTTAGGTGCACAGGCAGGTGGTCAGAYCCTGGCCTGCAGTTTGGGTCACTGAGGAGACCAGGAGCAAGGAGTGGATGTGGGATTCCTGCCCATTTGTGGGTGCAGAAGCTCCTCTGGGTGTGGGATGCACAGAAAAGCTGAGCAGCATTCAAGGGACTGTGGATGGGGTGTACACATGGATCAGGAGTGGGATGTGGCATCTCTCTGCCACAGCATTTCAAACTGGCTGTGCTCATACCAAGGTGTAGCTGGAGTAAGAGAGAAATGTGATATCTGAGGGTAGTTAGTTCCACATTCTGCAATTCATGCTTAAAAGCAGACTGCATTAAATATCCTGTGGATGGTGTTGGTTTTGTGTTTGCCCTCAAGTAAATTAACCTAGACAGCCACACTAAAATCACAGTCTTGATTCTGCCACACTGATGGGCCTTCACATTTGTTGGAAATGGAACTTATTTTCAGTTACATGCTGTAAAGCTGGATCTGTTGAAAGGGTTGTAGTGCTCTTCAGATTGGCTGTTCCTGTAATGCCTGCTGTAATGTCTGTTCTCTGCTTCCTGCTGCAGTTCAGCCCCTGCTATCTGTAATTAGTGAATCAGTAAATTTTTCATTGCCAGATATTTTTGCTGCTGTAGCAGTGGCAGATAATGTGCCTTACAGGGCCAAATCCAGTGTGAAAAACATCGTGGTTCTTGATGACTGGTGATTTTTTTTTCCTCCTATTTTCAGCTGGTTGTTTTTCTTTAGCTGTTGCAATATATCTGCATTTTCCTATGTGCAAGGCCCAAGCACGCTTGCTCCTTCAGCCATAACAGCACCTGGAGCTCTCCTGATGCTGCAGAGGTGGCTGGCAGTGAGCAGTGGTGGCCYCAGGCCTCTCCTGGATGGCCAGGCTGGCTGTGGTGTGTTACTGGATGCTTGGAAGTCATGGTGGACCTGTGTCCACTTGGTGTGAACACCATCACATCCAGAGGCTCTGGGTGCTTGCTGTGTGCAGCCTGGGCCTTGGCTCCTTGTCCTGGGCAGGAAAGAAAATGTGAGACCACAGGACATTCTTGTAAGACTAATCACTGAGCCCCAAGCTRGTTCTCTGAGCCCTTCACCTTCAGGGCCAGGAGCCTCTCCCTGGCCCAGGGGTCACCATCTCTGCTGTGGTGCAGGGGCTGCAGCTTTTCACCCATCCAAAAGCAGGTTCCAGTAAGGGAACTGATTATTTAAGTCAAAAGGGAAGCTGTGGTTGGAGCTACTCTGTTGTTTTGGAGGATTGGGCTATTTCTCTGCAAAAATAAAGGAAATGGGTGCACTCTCTCAGGGGAGAGGGAMATGGAGCAATTCTCAGTTCCTCATATTTGCACGTGTTGCCTCTGTCCCAGCTCACGTCTGCTGGCCTTAACAGCAGCTGGCTATGAGCCCCAGCTCAGTCAGGCCAGGGCCAGAAATGGGTTCAACCACCCTCACATCACCATGAGCTCCTTCCCCCCACCTCTCTGACCTGGCACAATCTGGGGCAGTGGGCACCTCTCACCCTTCACTTTGGTGCTGCTGGGCTGTTCATTGCTCGGGGGTGCTGAGGGGCTGCAGAGCACATGGCTGTGCTCCAGACCCCCCTTTTCAGAGCTGGGGGTGCTGTGGGACCTGGCATGAGGGGAACAAGGCCTGCCTTGCCGTGGGACAAAAGCCAGGGGTAAGCAGCCTGTGCCCAGCTGTTGTGGTGGAGGYATCACAGAATATTTATTTATGCATCACCCTGCATGGTATAATGCCCAGGCCCTAGGGTGAGTAAGGATACCCTGGGTGAGTGGGGTTGGCCTGTGAGGCTGTGCGCAGGAAGCCACGCTCAGTACAGTCTGTCCCCACAGCATGCCATGGGAGGAGCAAAGCTGGGGAGTCTGATGCTCACACTTTTGTGCTGGAGGATGTTGTCATACTTGAGGTCCCCACAGGCTCTTGGGTCGTGACAGTATTTGGCAGCACGTGAGACTGGGAAAGTGGGTTTTGGCCTAAATCTTCAAGCAGTGCCCTGCTGCTTGTGACGCACTCCAGCGGGCCCTCAAGTACATTCCTGGCCACAGAGCTCCTGAGGCCTCCAGGGCTCACAGCTCCAAGCTCACAATTGCTCACCAATTTCCCCTCCCATGTTAAACTGCACGTTTAGGTTTGGAAGAAGCCCCTCCCTGGGGCTACTGACCTGAGCACAACAACAGCTCCTGGGGRGACAGAGGTTGTGAGTGCTCAAGAAATCCCACAGAAACCCCTGTTCCCTGCCTGCAGGTTGGCAGCTGACCCGTGGGGCAGTSAGTGACTGAGGCGGAGCAGGAGCCATGAGAGAGCAGAAGTAGCTGTACATCYGTCAGGAAACCCCTGGAGAAAAGTTTGCTGCTGGATATGCTGAGTAATTGGTATTAACTTGGAAACAAGAAGTGGGTAAAATTGGGTCAAAATGGTTCTTATTGGAATTGCAGTGTTTTATTTGAGAACTACAAGATGTAGCAAAAAAGTAGAAGACATTTCATTGTAAATATTAAAAATAAATAAATATTTCCAAGGCAGCAATTTTGAATTGGTTATACTAAAAAGCTGGAATTCCCAGCAAAGTGACAGCTTTGTCACAAAGTGACCATGGGTCAACCATTGTGTCTGGCCCCTGGCTGGGCCTGTGTCCTGGTGCTGCCTAAACACCCCCTTCTGAGTGGAATTTCTAGATGAATTTGGGAAGTGGGTGTTGATGCTAAAACTGCCTTTTGATCCCAAATGCCACCTGGGCTGACCTCCATCCAGCACCAGGAGAGTTGTGGCACTGAGCTGCTGTCTCCAGCCAGGGACAGCCACCACCCTGCCCATCTGACGTGCAGCAACACCCAGGGTCAAATTCCTACAGGCACCTGTCACTTGTAAGGCCACTAACAATGACCTGAGCCACACAATCCATCTTCTTTATGCATTTCTTCTCTGTCTGGGCCTGGGAAATGGGATGTTTCCAGGAGCTATGGAAACACCTGGCTGGCTCTAGCACTGCGGGGTGCTGGCTGTGGCAGTGTCCCAGCCACAGGTGCTTCTTGTCCRTGCCACCCTGCAGACATGAGAACAGGGACTGTCTCATCCCGCTGTGGGTAGAGGGGACCAGAGTGATGAAGAAGCAAAGGATAGTCAACCTGGGAGCCTGCAGGGGCTGGAAAAGTCCAGAGCTTTGTGCCTCCGCAGCGGGACAGGCAAGGTGGTGGCACTGGGAAGTCCCTGCGGAGGCAGGGAAAGGCCATTGCAGCAAAGTGACCTGGAAAGGCTGTCCCGGGGTACAAAGGAAACTGGCTGGGGCTACTCCAGCGAGAATGGAAAAGGCTGACAGGGAGTGATGGAGGTGAACAGGAAAGGACACTCCAGCTGGGGACAGGGAAATGCTGTTCTAGGGGGAAGAGGAGACCGATAGAGGTTGTCCTGGGGAGGTGGACTGAACTGAGCAAGATTAYCCAAGGGGAATGGGGCTTCCACTGTTGAGGACTGAGGGGGCTGATAGAGGCCGTCCTGGGGTGAGTGTGAAGGCCATCCCGCGGGGACCAAGGGGCCGGTGTGGAGCCCCGGGGATCGCGGGGTGCTCCGTCCGGCCCCGCCCGGCCCCGCCCGGCCCCGCCCGGCCCCGCCCGGCCCCGCCCGGCCCTGCCCGGCCCCGCCCGGCCCCGCCCACCGCCGTAAGTGGGCGGGGCGTGCGCTGATCCGCGCGCTCGACCCCGCCCTCTTGAATGCCGATTGGGCGGGCGGTGCGCGGTGGGAGGGGGCGTGGCGGCGCGGGCACGGCGGCGGGGAGGCGCGGCCGCCATCTTGTGCGCCGGCGGAGCCCTGCGAGCCGCCTCAGCGCGGCCGCCCGACCCGCGCCGCTCCCGCCGCTCCCGCCGCAGCCAGGGCCTCCCGCTCCGCCCGGGGCGGCGGCGAACGGCGGAGGGAGGGCAAARGAAAAGTTCGGTGCGGACCGGGGCCCCCCGCGGGCCCGGCGGCGGCCCCTCCTCCCGCCGCTCCGCGCGTCCCTCCCCGCGGGTTTGTGGCGCTGTGCCGGGGGAGGATGAACGGAGGATAAATGGTGCCCAAGGCGGACAGCGGCACCTTCCTCCTCCTCTTCCTCCTGGTGCTGAGCATCACCGAGCCGCTGCGGCCAGGTAGGGGCGGCGGCGGGGCCGGGGGTGCCGGGCCCGGGCGGCCGGCGGGGTGAGCCCCCGGGGTGGCCGGGGACAGCGCGGATCGGGGGGCGGAGTGGCCCGGAGCCGGCCCCTCCGGGGGGGTTTGGGCTTTGCTGCTGCTTTGTGCGTTTAAACAGAGCCGAGACGCGGCCGAGCATCGGTGCCCTGTGCCGGCTGCCTGGATCSGAGAGAGCCTGGATTTACCCTGGGAGTCAGGGTAAAACGTTCCTGTCGAGGTGTAAAAGCTTGGGTAGAAATCTACATAATCCTACGAGTAATGAGCGCAGGAAATGTGGTGACTAAGTTTTCAGGTGCTTGTTACTTACCTGCTTTTATGTTGTGGGCCTTGGATGCCTACACAGCCAGAAAAAAGGCTTGCTTTCGAAGTGCCATTTAACCCTGCCAGAAATAGAATAAAACCTGCTGCACCTGGTTTGCCTTTCTGGTTCTGTTTGTGCTTCTTTTAGGGAAATAATTCGGCGACGGAGTTTGTTTGCTAGCTGCTAGGCATGGTGCTTAAAATCTTAAGATGATTAACTTAGGAGAAATGGTTGGTAGAAAAGTACAGGTTTTTTAGGTATATCTCTCAGCTGGGGTTTCTTTTTGGGTGTTGAACTCTCTTGGAGCTTGGCAAAGCCCTCGGGTATCGTGGGCAGCTCTTGCCAAAAAGCATCAGTAGCCAAAGCATGAGGCTGCCTGGGGTGGCTTTGCAGGTTTGGAAATCGCCCTCCCATCACACCAAGCCACTGTTCCTGGGTGATACGTGCTCCTAGTAAATAGGAGACTAAGACCCATGGTGTACTTTGAAACCCCCTGGTTCTTTCTCCTCGAAATAACTTTTATGACCCAGACTAATAAAACATAACAGTATTAATGAACTGCGTCTAAGTGAGTTCCCAGCAGAGCTGAAACACAATTGGGTCAGTGTAGGCAGAGTTATTGAAATAACTAACTTGGGTGTTGAAACGTCTCTGTGTCTGCCTTGTTTTGTTTTAGCTTGTTTTTTTGGCAGTGCGGTGTATATACAGGGCTTATGATACGCACTTAAGTAGCCAAAAAACTCCTGTTGTGTTGGTAGCCTGGTATTATTACGGCTAGAGGCTTTTATGGCTGAGAAGGTAGTATATAAAACTGATCTCAAGCAGCTCCTTTTTGCTGGCACTAAGTGCTACAGGCTGCTGGATTGCTGGGTGAAAAGGTTCAGCTTATTCAGAGCTATCTCTGCTTTTACAGGTGGATAGACTTGACGCTGAACTCTGTTGGTGTTGAGCATTGTAGCCTCCTAGAAATTCAAAAATGGCATTTTTCATATTGTGTCCCATTTGTCACTCCAGTTTGATATTGTACCTCTGTCAGCAGCTGATGCTTGATGGATGAACACAAGTTTTTCACTTAGATTTGCTTCATTAAGATGAATGATATTTTTCCACTGGTGCTCTAATGTATCTGCTGTAGAGATTTGTGGTGCTGTAGCCTTGCTGGCAGAAGTGTCCTTGTGAGCAAACCTTAACTCATCTGCTCTGGTTCTACCCCACTGGCTTTTGAAACTTGTAGTGTTAGAATTCCCCTGTGGCAACTTCATAAGCATTCCATGAATTTTACTCAAACCATATGTATTCCTGAACCTGAGGTGAAGTAATGCAACTGGATATAGTGTTGCAGCTGGAATTCTTGCTGTGTGAGGAGTTTCTGAGTTCCATTTGGGATATGCTCATCCATCCTGTTTACGTGGTGGCTCCGTTTGAGCTCGGTGGCTGAGCTGTCCATGGTGATGCCTCTCCTTCCTCCTCAGAGGAGAGCCCATCACTTCTGGGTGGCCTCACAGCTCTTTGCTGATGTCATCTGGTTTTTTTGGTTTGCTTCAGTTAGTATCTTGAATCTGTCTCAAACAAATCACCCATTTGATAGAGTAAGAGCACATGGTTTGATCCTGAAACATGAGGTGCAAGTAGGGAAAACCTGGCTCATGCAAGTACAGAGGCCATACAGAACCAAATTTACAACTTTAATCAGTGGTGAAGTTTCCCTAGTCTTCTCTGGAGAGAGACGGTAGAAAGAGAACAGTACTTGGACTTAGAATTTATTTYCCAGGTGGTGTTTACTTTACTTTTTACTTCTTTCAACCTGTGTGTTGTAGCAACTGTCTTTTTGGTTTAGGAAGGATCCCTGCAGCTTGCTTAGCTTAAATCTGTGCTTGGAGCTATCAGAGAAGTGCTGCAGAGTGCTGGGATGTTTTATGTACTCAGAGATGAATGTGTAGTCCCTTCACAATTCAGTCCCAGCGGATCAGGCATCTCTTTGTATTTCCGTGTTAATTTGACACTAGCTTTGTATCCATGTTCTTGCTGTGCTCTTCAGACAAATAAAACCTTCTTTTAAGCCTCCTCAACTGTAGTATCTTTTCATGCCATCTGAAAGGCAGTGATTTTACACGGGCCTGTTTTTTTCTGCATTTAGGGTGAGGTGGGCTTTAGTAAATTAGGGAGAAATTAATTAAAATTTCTTTTTTTCCTCCCATTTTTTTCTCTCTTCATTACATGAGTCTGTTTTGTGCTACTGCCATCACTGACAGCACAAGGTGCTTCTGACATACCATGACATTGGCCCCAGCTGTGCAGACTCGGGTTCCTGAAGCACTGTGGGCTGTTGGGTTTTTCTGAGCCTGTGGACTTGTAATGGTAATTTTGAGCCTTTGAGAATTGCCACTTGGATTTTTTTTTGTCCCAGTGTTTCTRTCTTTCCCGTTCTGTTTTGACCATATCCTTCTTGTTTTGACTAGTTGCCTGCTTTATAGTGCATTTTTGAAAGCRTTTTTTCTTTTTCAAAGTAGGGCATTTCTTCTTGAGTTGTTTTTGGAATCTGCTAATGTGAATTTAAGCTGAATGTATCAAACTCTTCCAACTATATGGGTGTAGAGTGAAGGACTAACTTAATACTTCCTTTAAACACTTGCTGATTTTACTCTATTTGTTGCTTTTTGGGGTTATTTACCACAGTAGAGTTTAATTTAATAAAATCTTTTCCAGGACAACTCGAACCCATCTGCTTCAGGTTATCTGAGTAGCTGGCTGAGAGAGCTGATATCTTTGTGTGAGGAAATATTTCAGTGGTGTGTTAACTGAGTTGCAATAAGCTGTTCTGGTGCTAGCTTAGATTTTGCCCGGGTTTCTGAACCAGTGCATTTCTGTCAGTTGTTGGAAGAGCATCAGAGATGTAAATTGTTATGAATTTAGTTCTTCACAGTTTGAGAATATTTAAGAGGTTTCCTTTTCTGTTGGCATCCCTATGCATCCCACTGAGAAGCAGAGGTTTTGGTGTCTTTGTGTAGTGTTGGGAGCTTAAGCAGTGTGGAATGACCACGCTGACATGTTTCAGAATAGTATTTAGAGGATTAATTAAGATCATCATCACTAAAGACAATAACATGTTTTCATATTTCTCTAACAAGATACTGCTGCTTGCTAATGAAAAACACTTAAACATGGTCAGGCTTTATATTGGATTTTGTAATAATGCTTTAGTACAGAGCCTTGTGAATGTAGGTCATCGGGCTTTCTTATTAGAGCACTTGCCAGGCAGCTAAAAGCCAATTGAGTTCTTGTTCTTGCAGCGTTTTTTCTCCACTTCAAAGCCAGCTAGAGGAAGTAATTTTATTACCCAAGTTCTGTTTAAAAAAAAAAAACATTGCACAACATACTTAATCTGTGATACTTAGAAAGACGTGCCAGTGCAAGTGGTCTGGTTAAAACCCCACACTCCAGCTCACAGTTGGAACTTCCCATACGCTTTGGAGCTTGCTGGCAGCTGTGGTTATGCTCTTACAGGTGGGGTCTTGGTGTTTTGACACAATACAACTGACAAGTGTGTTCAAGTTGCTAACTCTTTTTGTCATTCAGTCAAGAGGTACTGGTCTTATGTGCAAGGCAGAACTCATCAGAGTAGAGGTCTAAGCAAACCCGTGATCAGCACAGTTTCAAGGTGATCCATTGGTGTGCTATGACTGGATGGGTCTGGTTTTGTCCAGTTGAAGTGTATTAATTAATTCAAATGGAGACCCAAATATATCAGTCATAAAATATGCTCTGGCCAGTGTTCCTTTGCTCTGGAGAGACTTTGTTGGTAGGCAAATACAAACCCTTATTTTGCTCTTTGTTCACTGTCTCCACCTTAGTGAGAGCTGTGGTGAGTGATATTTATTCAGGTTCGTGTCGTTGCTAGCTGCAGTTCCTGTCTGTGTATTTAGGTGAATTCCCAAGTGGAAAGTTCTAGGAGTGAGGGGTAGAAGGGTTTTTATCACACCTTCTCAGTTAATTTTGCTGAAAGTAGGGCTTGGCCTATCCTCCAGTCTGGTGTTTTTCCTCCTTACCCTTTGCTTCTTAATATACTGATTTTAAGTTTTATTTTTCTTCCCACTGTTACCTATTATTGAGTTCTCATCCTGATGTTCTTTGCTCTGCTATTTGCTGTTTTTACAGCTGCAAAGCAAGGCTGATGGATGCGAAAAAAGCTTTTTTGTGGCTRGTCTCAGTGTGGCAGAAAGACAAAACAGAAGGTATCAGACCTTATTAGCAGGTCTGATACTTTAAGACTGGTAATTCCTGCTGTTAATTATAAAGCAAAATTTTTGAGGTGCAAGTGGATTTGCTGCTAGCTGTGGCTACAAAGTAAAGRCGAAAAAAGAAGTCAATAGGCAGGGCTGTTTGCATTGCTTTGGCTCTGAGAAGTAATGAACCAGAGGGGCACCTTGGGGGTTTGCAAACACATGACTTGTGTGTCCCTGCAGTTGGTTTGGGGGCAGGGGAAGGTTGGTCCAGAACAGCAGAAGTGATGGAGTATAGAACGCTGCCGCAGCCTCTGCAGCAGGAGGAGGCAGTTGTGCTTCTTTCTTGGTATATGAGGGGAAGGGCACAGCTAGACTGAAGAGAGAGGAATTTTAGATACTAAGTATGAAAGATGTAAAATCCCCTGGTGAATGTCAGAAAACCACTCAAGATTTCAATGATTCATTCTGTCCCCTGGCATTACCTTTGTTAGGGCTGGTGTAGGTGTTCAGTTGTAATGCAAGTGTAGTAGCTGCCTCTGTGGTCCATCTTTGGGTAATGCCTRGGTCTCTGGGTTTTTACATGGTGATTTCTTTCAACTTTTATAAGTTCTTGTCTGATTTTGTGAGGTGCATATGGATAACTTCTGTGATTAGCAGAACTTCCCATTGTGCAGTGCAGACCTGTGTACCCCGAGTGGAGCTTCTGATACCTGAAAGTTCTGTCTGGAGCAGAACCTGGAATGAACTGAGTGGAATCACAGCTCCTGCCCTTCAGGGCTTAATGTGTTGTGCTCAGGGTTGTTGTGTATTCTGAAGTGGACATGTGCATTGTGTTCTTGCAGTGGTAGCCTGGRCAAGGAAGAGCTTAGATAAAAAGGCACCAGAGCACAGCTCTGGCAGGCTCAGTGAGAGGCTTTGCAGATCTTTGCCTGTGTGATCTGAAGGGTTAACCTGTGATGGGAAGAGCCTTGCTAATTTTTTATTCTGTGTAGGCTGATAGAGAGTTATGGCTAGAAGGAGTATAAGAGATGGCATCGTCCATCTTCCTGTCCCAAAAGAAAATCTGGCAAACCCAGGCAACTCCTGAAGGTGTTTGTCAAGCACATTGTTAATGATTTCCTGTAATAGACTCCAAACACCAGATTCTTTTGGTAACTCTAGTTGCCAGTCTGTTTGTTGTGCAGTTATAGCTTATTATTTGTATAAATGCAGCCTTATGCACGGGTCCCTCATAAGCTGCAGCTTTAAATAACAGATTCACAATTTTCCAGGACAGTTCAGGTGCCAGTTTTTCTGTAACATTGAACGTGRTGGGTGCATGCCAGTGCCCAATCCTTCCTGGCTTTCCACTCTCTGGAGGGTTTCTGTTCCATGCTGGATCCTTGCATGACAGGCTCACATGTCCTCACTGCAATTCAGTGGTTTTGTAGAGGATCCTGAGTCCAGGAGGAATCATGGATCAGTTGGTGAAGTCATTGATTTGCTGTAGCAGGACTTGAGCAATTTAGTTGCTTAAAAACATGAGTTTGGGATTAACCTTTAATCCATATTCCCTGAACTGTGAAATCCTCTGGCATCTTGTGGTTTCCTGTGAAACTTTAAATTTTTCTTTGTTTTAAAGGGTCAGCCTGCTAATTCTGGGTTTTATGTACAGTGTTTTAATGGTATTTGCTATATGGAACTCCTAAGAAAGTTATTAATAGTGTTTACCTGCCATTCAGATAATTTAGTAATACGGTTTTAAGTTTAATGGCAATTGATAGTTACTTCATTATCTGTAGCTAAACTAAATAACATTCAACTTCCTACTTAATTAAAATTAAAATTGGTTGGTCTAACATTATATTTAGCTTCTGTTCTGTTTATTGATTATTGTGCTTGAGAATTGTCAGCCAGCTCAGGGGGTGGAAATACAGAAGTAGCTTTTGGTGGCTGCTGTTGGGATATTCCCTGCTCTTTTGTCCTTTAACTGATTTTTCTTTGTCATATTTTCATTTGTGTAACTCTTTTTTTCCTGTGTTGCCTTCTCTTTCATACTTTGCCTCTGTTGTGCTTCCTCATGCCTTTCCCAGTATAGGACCAGTTATTTGGGGTGCCCAGTGGAATTATTTAAAAGTCAAAGTGAGTAGGAAAATGAGATTAAGTGCCATTTCTAGTAGAACGATGCTGAGTGTTCTGGGCTGGCTGCAAAACTGAGTGTTGTCCCTTAGCATTTCTGTGTTAGGTCTGTGTTAATATTTCTTTAGCAGTGTAAATAAAAAGATTTCTTYTGACTTAAAAGTAACTTCTCATCTTTTATACGCTTTAAAAGAAAACAAATAACACTGCTTCTAACACCTGCTGGGTTTGAGTTTGTGCACAAGTGGCATTTTCCCCTGTATATGTTAAACCTCTAAAACTTATTGCAGCTTGTTTTAATCTAGGGATGGTCAGGACTGCTTTTGTGTTTTCTCTCTGTTGAATTTGTGGAATTATTTGATACACTTAAATTACTCTTCTCTGATTAAAATCAGTGACATAAGAGTAGTCTATTAATGAGATCTGGGAAGATCTTAATGGAATCTTGCAGGAGGGAGATCAGAGACTTAAGTAGAAGCATTGTGCCACCCCAATTCTGGCAGTAAACAGGTTGGAGGAAATGATTCAGGAATGCTTTAGGGCCCATCTTTGTCTTTCTGAGCAGTAATGGAATTGAATGTAGTTTTTCTATTGATGGCAAAGATCAAGTTTTGTGCCATAGTACCTGGCACATGGACATGATAGATGTTGAAGAGTGCTGGCAGTACTTGAGTTGTTAGAAGGTGTGGGAGATGAGAAAACTACGCTCAGAGGGTTATGTGGCTTTTTGCAGTTGGGTTGGATCAGTATTTGCTGACTTCTGGCAGAACTATTAAACTTAGGAGTTCAATATGAGGAATTTCTCCTCAGGTATTTGTTTTGCTGGGGAAGAGGGAAGCACAGGATCTCATCCAGTGTGGACAGACGTAGCTGTGGCTGACATTGGCCACATTCCTGCCGTGTTCAGCCTCAGTGGAGCAGGGGAATGCTATTCAAAGCAYGAGCTATTTGCTCTAGTACACGACAGCCCCTGCACTAGCTCCTGTGCAAAGGGTAAAACTGGGTTTCTGTATTTGAGGTCATAATATTTCTGTGTGTTGAATTTATGCTCTTAAGTGTTTTAGGTGCTTGCTCATCGAGTCTTGTACAAGATGTGAAGAACAAAAGTGAAACAGGAGCAAAGCTTTTTTTAGTGTGACCTGCATTTGAATAGTGCTCAAGGCACAGCTTTCCTGTCTCCCTGAATTGTTAGATTCTTGTTTAAGACCTTGAACTTCCTTAGGGCCCTGTAGAGAACTTTTTCCATGTTTATTTGGTTTTAAAATTAAAAAATGATAGTTTTTGGAGAGTGGCATAGTTAAAAAATACCTGATTTCATAGGTAGAACTTTGTTGCCTATTTGCTTTAAAGATTACTGCAATTCCTCATGTTTCAGTTCAGCAGAGTTTTTAAAGTACATACTTAGCTTTAAATTTTATATTTTCATTAGATTTGCTAGGATTGCTCATGTGCTGAAAGTTTATATGCTTAAGTACTGCTGAATCGTGTACTAAAAAAAAAAAGATGAGATAGGAACTTTTTTTGTTTTCCTGCAAAGAAGGAACATGTGTTGTCTTGCTGAAAGTAAATGGGCTTGCTAAGTAATACTGCTGAAATCTGGCAATTCCTACTTTCAGTTTAATGGTGGCTACAAATTAGCCTTGATTGCTCTGACAGTTCTTGAATTGCTGTTATCRTGTTTCATCTGGGTTCTCTTCTTGTTGAAACGTGATCTAAAGAAAATACTAATTCAGTTCATGTAAAATTTTGGATTTGAATTTTTCCTCTGAGGAAAATGAGTTTCTGTAGAGTATTTGTTAGCTTTTAGTTGTGTGGTTGGGGTTTTTTTGTGGGCTTGGGGTTTGTGTTGGTTTTATTTGTTTGGGGTTTTTGTTTGTACACCTATAGTTTAGGTCAAAGGGAATACAGCCTCTTCCTCTGCTGTTTCTTAGTGAAACTGTTTTGTATATGAACAAATACTGATCCAAACTGACTTGCTGGGATGTATTAATCTKGAGGATACAGGAAGAGGAGAGGAACCATCTTACGTGCCTAGATTTTTTGGGGGTAGTTCTGGGTGGGCAGCTGCCAGGTAATAGCTTTAGATATAGAAGTTCTTTGAGCTGTGGTACCCAGGTAGCTGAAGGATTTGTGGTGTGTGTGGGATAATCCATCTGCCCTGACCTGCCATATGGATTGTAAGGAGAAAGCACTGTTGTTGATGGTGCCCATTTCTGGGCAGAAACTGCTGGACAGATGATTTACTGAGTCARTATCACTGCTGATGTTGTTCTTAATGGACTTTTTCTCTCTTGCTTCGTTTCTTGGGAGAATTAGTATGGTGTGTGTATGGCTGTATTTAAATTCTGTGTGAGGAGTAGTGCTGTTTACTCAGCACTRTTTCCTGTGAGCATGTTTCATAAGCAGTGGGGCTTAATGAAACCTGGATTCTAGTGGGCTCATGTGTGTCCCTGTACCTCCTCTGCTGTGGTACCCTTACCTGACCCTGATTTAATAAGGCCATATCTTGCCTGTGTCCCTCTGCCTACCCACAATACGTCCTGGGGCATGAAAAAGCTGCGAGTCCTGCAGGGTCTCTGCAAAGGTTCAGTTACCCCAGCTCACCACTTCCCTCCGCTGCCAGCTGGAAACCACCCCCGGTGGTGACAGTGTGACACCCAGGTGTGCTGGCAGACTGGCACCTGCTGAACACTGCAAGCCATGTGGGGGTTTYCTGCCCTCTGAAGCTCAATAATAACTTCCTTCCCTTGTGCAAGCTGTGGAAAGACATACGTTGTCTGTTCCTGGTCTTGACTTCTCTCAAGGTTGCTTGAAATTCTTTAGTGAATTTGTGAGGTGTGATTGGCACTTTCACTCATTAGCTTTCTTTAGGGAAYGGGTTAAAAATTTGGTGCTGCACAGGTTTAAGTCACTTGTCATTGTTGTACTAAAACACTGAAATCCTGCCTGAGGCTGTACAGAACACTCTAAGTCCTGAACAAGGTTGTTAGTATGGAGGAACAGTAGGCTTTAATTTTGAGCCATGTTAGAGGCTTCTCAAGTACTAGTGGCTTTGGTTTTGTTTGTACTGACTGCTCTTTGTGCCTGTGCTGTATTTTGCTTTTCCCTTCTGCCTCTTTACTTATCATAATATAACAGTTCCTTAGGCGGGGAGAAGCACAAGACTGTTGCTTAGCTTGGTATTCTCACGATGAAAATAAACTGGTTTTCAGTCTGGAATGCTGCATTGCCTAATTCACAGTGTTCTTTCAGCTTAGTCCAAGTAGCAAGTTTTGTTTTCTCTTTGGTTTTAGCAGTGCTGGAGAATCAGGAAATACATTTTTTCTGTTTCAGTCTTAGGAATAAGTGCCCACTTTCGTGAAGCTCAAAGTCTGTATTTTCTAAGTCTTAAAAAATTATAGCCAGGATTCCCATTCAAGAAGCTCTGATATTGTTGCTTTGGCTGAGTGCCGTGTCTTTTGCCTGCTTTTGCTTTTTTATTTTTTGTAGTTATTTTGATTTCTCTTTCTCTTTTCCATCCTTTCCGGCCTTGAGTTTGCCCTCCAGACAAAGGGCAGACAATGAATTGCAGTGAATGACACTTGTGAGCAAGGAAAAACTGGGTCACTTCCAAGCTCGTGCAGGGTGTAGGTATAATAAATATAGAATCTTAGGATCATTTCAGTTGGAAAAGACTCTTGAGACTATCTRGTCCAAGCATTAACCCAGCACTGCCAAGTCCACCAGTAAAACATGTCCTGAAGTGCCACATCTACACCTGTTTTACATACCTCTAGGGATCGTGACTCCATTTCTCTGGGCAGCCTGTTCCAGTGCTTGACAACCCTCTTGGTGAAGAAATTTCTCCTAGTGTCCAATCTAAACTTCCTCTGATGCAATTTAAGGCCAATTCCTCTTGCCCTGTGGCTTGTTACTTGGGAGAAGAGGCTGATCCCCCCCTTGCTACCACCYGATTCCAGATAGCTGTAGAGAGTGGTAAGGTYTCCCCTGGGCTCTGCTATCTGGAAAGTTTTTTACTGARTGCAGAGTATACCCTCTGAACCATGGGCAGCCAGTTTATCCAGGAGAATGCTGTGGCAAGTGGTGGCAAAGATTTACTAAAACCTACCAGGTAAAGGACATCCACAGCCTTTCCCTGGACCACTAAGTGGGTCACCTTGTCCTAGGAGGAGATCAGGTTAGTCAAGCTGGACCTGCCTTTCATAAACCTATGCTGGCTGGGCCCGATCACCTGCTTGTCCTGTGCGTGCCATTCGTGAAGGATGATCTGCTCCATAACCTTCCCTGGCACTGAGCTCAGACTGACCAGCCTGAAGTTCCCAGATCCACCTTATGACCCTTCTTATAGCAGCTGGCTGTCATACTTGCTGATTTCCAGTCAGATGGGACCAACTGAGTTGGCCACCAGCTCTCTCAGTATCCTTGGGTGGATCCTGTCCAGCCCCATAGGCTTTTGTGTGTCTAAGTGGCCATAGCAGGTCACTTAACATCTCCCCTTGGATTATTGGAACTTCATTCTACTCCTTGTCCCTGTGTTCCAGCTCTGGGGAGTGGGTACCTGGAGATSAAATATGGGAGAGTGAGGGGAAGGAGACTGCTGCCATTCCTTACTGTGCTGTAAAATCTCTTGATGGATGTTGAGGTGATGTAGCACAACTTACTGTGACAGAACACTGATTAATACTGAATGTTGATGAGTGTTGTTCATTAAGGATTTACAGTTTTCAGCTGGAATGCTGTCACAGTTTTAATTACTTCATGAAACAGCATGCTGAGGTCATGCAGAAAATGCCAATGCCTTTAACATGTATTGTTCATTTATTTTTGGAACTGATACATTCCTRTTAAATGGGATTATAACTTCAGAATCTCTAATTTTCAGGAGCTGGAATTAGATATGAGAATAGGTGTGGGCTGTGTTTTGGGTGTGAGCATATTATGTAGCTTTTTCCCCCCTCCCCCAGACTCTCTGTTGCAAGATGCTGTTGTGCTTTCATACTCTCYTGCACATATTCAAGCCATGGTGAACCAAAGCTACATGATCTAAGGGTACTTCCTAAGCATGTTTTCAGTATCATGGGTRAATGGCCAAGCATTTTGTCTTCTGTGGAATTGGACATGAAAATGGAATGCTCTGTTTTTCTCTAGCTTTTATTTCTTCTGAAGGTTTTTAATTATTCTATAGGCATTTGATTTGAGGAACAGTAAATAGAACCAGTTTTATTGAGAAACTTTAATAAACTATCTATGAAATGGGTAACTGATGGTGACACATGAGCTTCACAAATAGCTTTCTTCTCTGGAAAAAGTTGGTGTTGTAGTCTGCTTTCCTCCTACTGTGACTTAGTTATAAAGTACTGTATGTATTTATTCTGCTACACTGAATGCAGCAGTGGGAGGYATAATGATAAACTCAAAAATACGTAATGGATGCCAGATTCACCAAGTGACACAAAGACCTGCTGGGAAATGAATGGTTAGTGAAAACTTCTCTGGGAGCTGGAGCTGAGGGAAATACCGTTTACGAATGGCTTCTCTCCCCTGAGAGCAGAGCCCTCCTATGGGATTGGGGTACCTCAAAGACAGGATAAAAACAAGGAAACCCGTTTGAAGGCTGAGTCAGAACATGCTCAGGTGCCGTTCGTAGTGAGCTCCTCTGTCCCTGAGAACTGTTCAGCAACTGGGTCGGCCCCTGYGAGCAGAGGTGGGGCAGGACGGCCCTGCCGCTTACAGGCTGGCACATTTTCAGGAATTTTGTGGGAGATACACTGTACCTGCTCCAGTGAACTTCACCTGTGGACTTGGGAGACATCCAAGTTAGGGAAACTGCTTTTTAAGTACAGAGGATTACCTTAAGGACATTTTTTTCACGTATCTGCGGAGGACTACATTATGATAACCATCGTGATATTGTTATGTTGGAAGTATTAAGAGTATTTTAAAGTTTATGTTACTGCAGTAAATACCAGTCTAGAGCAATATTGATTATGTTATGCTTCCTCTTGAGCATAAATACTAGATATAGAGCTGTGTGTGTGTGTTTGTTTGATGGTGGTGGGTGTGGTGTTCTTTCTGTTGTTTTTGTTTCTGGTGCTAGTTTGTAGGCATTTGGTGAGCACTGTGTTCAGCAGAATCTCCAGGAGTGGAGGACTTAGGGAGCTGGCAASGACTGGGTTCTGATCATACTCATGCAGTGTAGCATGGCTCAGGTTATATAGAAACTGTGATTTAAGAAAAAAATAATTTTCAATTTAGTAAACTTGTTCCTAAATGTGTTAAAATATGAAAGGATAGTGCAACATGTAGGTACAGGTCTTAAGTATGTAGGTTGAGTATTATAAAACGTAAGAAAGACCTGTTGGACAAGTTAAAATCTGAATAAGAAGAGTTACTGGTCTAAGCACTTGTAGTTAGTTTTTGTTAATGCTTAATCAGCTTTTGATGACTGTAATTGCCTCCTGAAATCTGAACAGAATATTCCCTTACAGGTTGGTTCATCCAGTCTGGGACAATGAGTAACTTACACTGAGAAAGGAGGAAGTATTTTTGTCTTTTGTTTTCCTTTGGTCTGTAAAATAMAAATGATGCCAGAGGATCTACCATGTTCAACCTTGAGAAATGTGGTCAAAATAAGCAAAGTAAATTTGATGTACACACAAACCTTCCACTGTTCATTAAAAGCTTACATATTAAACCAAACCATGTACTTCAAGTACAGTACAAGCTTATCTCTTYCTGTACATGGATTTCAGAGTAATAGCTTATAATTGAAATAACATTAAATGCTGGGTGTACATTTAATCAAATCTCAATTTCCATACAAATGAAGCTCAGCAGACAAGAACAATTAGTGTAGCAAATAAAAAATGACATTTCTTTGTATTAAAAACTGAAATARATTCAAATTTATACTTGCTATGTAAACATTAACATCTAGCACATCTGTAGTCTTAGCTACTAAAAGACTATCTTAATGTATCAGACTGTACTAACAGTGAATCCTGTGAATCTTTAATACAGAAAAGTTCAGTAATTGCAACCAGAAGAATCCRAACTTTCATAATCAGTGATTGTAGAATTTCTGTATCAGAGCAATTGAATTGAGAGMTGTATCTTTGAGGCTTTAGTTTGAGCCTCTGGTTCCTCATCTGTACCTCTGAATTTGTGAATTGCTGTGATATCAAGGTTTTTGTATTGCTGGAGGTTTATATGTTAGAGCTAGGAACATAGGTGAGGGGAATGTTCTATTTGTTAGGGATACATTTCTGCCTTAGGATCTAGTGCTCCTTTTCCCACAGGTTTCTGTACTGTTAATCTTCGGTGTCTTGAAAATATAAGGTTGAAATTTAGATTTTGAGAACCTTGATGTGTTCACCTAATGCTTTACAGTAGAYGTTTATTACATGTGCCCGAGATAGGGCCTCAGTCATTTTTATTGGATGTAACATTTCTCCCAGCTGAATTTCTTTTGTAACTCTGTTTTCAATTGAAGGAGGGTAGATAATCCTGCTAAAACACTATCAAAGTTTTCTCATTTACCCAGCAGCTTATCTTTGCAGGAAATGTGGACAGCTGCTGGCTTTTGCCCGTTGCCACGAGCTGTTTCCACCCCTGCCCTTTCACCCCCGTGGTGTGTGACCTGGTGCCAGCCTTTTGTGCCTCAGGGCTGCCACCCTGGTCCTCACTTGAGGCTTTTCTGATGCCGTGGAAGTGAAGGTCCCAACTGTTTAAATGTTTTCTGTTAGAACAAATAATCAAAATGATAGACACGTTAGTAGATGTTCTGTCTTTGGTGKCAGACAACTATTATGATGCCCCAATTCCACATTAATGGATACTGGWTTTGTACAGCCGTATTTCTGCTGAATTAGCTGGAGCATACAATCTTTCTGGTTGCAAGGGGACAAACCAGAGCTGATCTGACTTAATGTGGACAGACAGTAGCTAATTTGATCTAAAGCTTGCTGTTTCAAAGCCAACTGATCACATTCATTTAGGAAACTGAACCAGCAAGGTGAACTTGTTTTGCATAAACACTTTGTCTCACGTGTCTGTTACAGCCTTGTTTGATATTGGAAGCTCTAAAATGAGATGTACTGTGTTGAAAAAGTAGTTTCACATACTGGGTATGGATTCTCCCTGCCTTTTTTTWAAAATAAAACAATTGTTTTGAATAACCATTTATCTCTTATGTCTTGCATAAAAAGGGGGAGGATTAATAAAAAATTAGTTGCATTTTAGATGTGAACAGGAGGTGCCTTAGTCCAAATGAACCTCAGAAGTCTTAAAAAATGGTGCAGAAAATACAGGTTTCAGGTAGTGTAATGCTCATTGACCATTGTGCATCTGCTGTAGGAAGGATGCACTGCAGCTTCTCAGTGCTTGGGCTGCAGGAGGAAAATGTTCTCAATTACACAGAGGGAGTCCATGAGGTTGTTAAACCTGAAAGGGCTTCCTGGATCATTTTATAGCGGCCAAAATATTTGTTTTGTGGAACACATGAAGCTGCCTGGAAATTAGAGGGAGCAGGTGTGCGTCTGTGTTTTATCTATCATGAAGTCCTTCCTGTGGATAATGCTTCTTGTAAATGGGGTGGTTTTTTTGTGTACTTAGTAGAAAATCAGGAAATTATCCTGCTGTAACGAAATTTCAAAATGCAAGTTGACCCCTGTGTTAAAATACACAATCAGTTCTGTGAAGCAGCTGGCATTCAACATGCAGTGGGCAAAATCTTCAGAACAAAAGCTCTCTGTGAGCATGTAAGCAACCACCTTGAAAGATTAGATTTTTCCTGTATGAAACCTCAGTTTTCCTGTTAGTCAAAAATCTTGTTGTTTTTGCTGCTGGCTAACTTAGAAAAATATGTGACAGCTAGTGCAGATGAAGGCCTCTTGTTTGTATGGCACTGTCTAAATTGATTTATAATCTTGTCATTACTGGTTTGATGAAGTAAATTTCCAACTGTTTTGTAAGTTTTCTTTTATATTTTGAGTTACAAGTCCACAACTAGCCTTGGTAAGATTTCTTTCAGATAAATGACTTGTGGACAGGTTGTATTATCTAATAAAATGTCCCAGCAAGTTGGTATTGTTTTTTTCTTTTGACTTTCACTTGACACTAAGTTTTATCTTGGGTTCTATATTTAGCTTGTAGAATTGATGGTCTGAATCTGWTTTCAATTTTTCTGCTCTTTTGATATCAATTTAAGGAATTTCTTGTTTTCTGTACCCAATTTATAGCAGAGAAGCAGGTGAAGTGTTACCAGAGAACACACTGTTGTTACTTAATATTTCTGACAGATGTTTGTTCGGGTACAGGTGTGCTGGTGATCAAGCAGTTGCTTGGGGTCTAGGGAAAAAACAGTGTCATCATGAAAGCATAGAACCAGCAGTCAGGACAGCTGCTTTCCTACAGGTTCATCTTGTCTGCAGCCTTTGGCAAACTCCTGGATTTTTCTCTGCTTCATTGTAACCGTGGCAGGAGGATGCACTGGTTGGTAAGATTATTTGAGGGTTAACGTTGTAGAAGTGCTTTGAGATAGTGAAATGAAGAGACTATCRTGACACCTCACTGCTTCAAGTGTTTTCATGTTCTCACACTGCCTGAACTTTGTGATGTTTTATAAGTTTATACTCTGTATAGTGCAAAAACTACAATTGCTGCTATTTTCAGTGTTTTAGTTATCTCCTTTCTTCMCAGCAAATGCCAGATGAATTTAATTGCTCTGTAATAAGATTTCAGTGTACTAAATTTCATCCTGTAGCATAGCAAAGGCTGCATTTAAAAGAAAAAGAAGCCTTTTGTTACAATCACACATSTGAATCATAGTACTGCTGATGTCACTGGTCACATTGTACGTGAACACTGGGGGAGGTTGCATTTCCACATTTTCACTTTGAGGCAATTGTTGATGCCCTTGGCTTAATGTTGTCTTGTGCTTCTGCTCCAACAGCTGCTTGCTCTTAGTTGAACTCGTGCCATTACGTATCTACTAGTGATTTTGAAAATATGAAATGTTTCTGCATTTAACAGCTGGTGGAAAGTATGGTTTTAGTGCTGTGAGGAGGTGATAGTTTAAGGTATTGTCTTCATCCTTTCTTGCTGTGAGTTACCATCAACAGCTGTGAAGTGTGAGGGATATCTGGCTTTAAGGACAGAAATGGACTGATAGTTTTGAAGCCTTCGCTATTCTTCAAAAGAACTGAAAATATATGGGTGAAGAAACTGTTTTTGTTTACCACACTGCTGGAAAGTACAAAGTCTGACCRTGTGTTAAGTGATTACTTGCATTCCAGAAAAGATGGATGGTCACATAATGTTGTACTGTTCAGTACTGCTCATACATCTTTCTGACTCTTGTCCTGCTGCTGGCAGTGTGACTTGCCTTTTCTGTGATAGAGATGGGCTTGAGATGTTTTCATTTATCTGCTGTTTTAACTTAAAAATAGGCTACTGATATGAAATATTTCGTAGGGTTCTGGAGACCAGCACATACCTTGTATATCCTTGCCTCTCCCAAATATTTCCATTCCTTGGCTAAGTATCTTACAGCTTTGTATAGACCTCCATCTATTTTTATGTCTGTATCTTACTGCTGATGGCTCTGGGTTGGGATGGCTCAGGAGGGCTTATTGACAGAGATTTTAATTTCACAGTATTTCTTTGTGTCACATTTCCCCCCTCCGCAGCAGAATTGCGTAGCTGTTCATGTTCCTTGGTCTGAAATAATTAGTGCATCTGACAGCATGATCTCCACTGGGAACAATGGTACAGCTGGTCTGAAAGGTGTTTTAATAGAAATGTTTTGTACTCTTCCATGTATCCACATTCTTCAGAGAGGAGTGTCTCTAATACACTCTAATACACAGGAAGTAATGACATTACAGCATGTAGCTGGCATTTTTTTAATGCCCTTAATACAGAGATGGAGTCATCCTTTTATTTGAATCAGTCATATGTAATTGTACATAAAATAGTAATAGCATGTATGAAATTGCAGACAGGCAAAGTATTCTTGACTGTTTTTCCTGTGTGCAGGTTGGCTCATCCATTTCTGGTGGATGCTGCCTGTGAAGCCACAAGGCTGCAGAATAACTGTTCACAGGGTGTATGTGTGAATTCCTTTGAAATCAAGCTGTAAAAGAAAAAATCAAGTTTATTTTAAAGTATTGAATTTTGTCATAACTACAGGTGGATGCAGTGGAAACCTGGTGCTGGGCTGAGAATAGTCTTTGATGTGTTAAAAGATCTACCACAGGCCCCGGTGTAAATTCTGAAACTGTAGTAGCAAGACTTTCTAAGAAACCTCCCACTGTGTCCTGACCTTCTGCAAAAGTGGTGAAAGAAGCTGCAATGATTTGCCAAATGGTGCTTTTCTGTGGACTTGAAATCTGAATGCATTTAATTTCAGCTTGAGGTTTTGTATTTGTTTGATTTGGTGGTTTGTGTGTTGTTGGGTTTTTTCCTCTAAGTTAGAAGGAGATTTAATTAACTCATAGAGATTAGATTTGAAATTATTTAGCTTAAAGATAGATGTAAAATTTTCTCTCTTGCTATATTGGGCAAGTGAAACCTTTCCTCCATTTCTTGCCACCCCACCCACCCCACCCCCCACCATTTTATTCCCCTTTCCCTCTTCAGGCTAAATAAATTATTTCGTCTTTTATTCTGAGGGGGAAGTCATTATGACTGGGAACTGTATTTTTTTTTTTTCCATTTCCCCTGTGCTCATTCTCTGTTAGCTGTTTGGGCTGAGTAAAGCTCTAAATGGGTGAGAACACTCTTGTGCTGTCAGGTCTGTTGTTGCCGTCAGTAGTCTGGCAGGTCCGTGTGAGTTCTTAGCATCTTGTGACCTGAATGTTTGCTCTGAGTAGGTGGTTGCTAAGAGGATGTGCCAGCTTTTATTTTTCTAGAAGAGCAGGTCTGTGCTTTATAGAGGAACCAGTAGCAGGACTGGATTTTAGTCTAACATTGAATTAGAAGCCTGTCATCAATATGTTATACCAATTATTAGGTGTACGTGTACAGCTTTTATTGAGAGTGCCTGATGACTGGGGTTATTACGCCCAGTCATGTTGTTTGAGGACTTAAAAGTGACCTCTGTCTTGATTTAGCTTAGACATGTGTTTCAAGAAGTAACAACTGCAATTACAGTCTGCTCTTACGTTTTAAACTATGGATGAGAGAATGCATACCCGTGTTTTAAATTCTCTTTTAGTGATTTCCTTCTGCAAGACAGTTGCCTACTCGATCCATTCAAAATCAGTGTATTCAAAAGCATATTTTTTTTCTGTTTAAAAAAGTGCTCATTCTCTAGACAAATTACCTGGGATTAGTGCAGCTCACTGAGAGGAAAATGTGCTAAATTGCTCAAAAATGGTTRGAAAATTGACAACCACTGTCAAGAAGAAAGATGGACAATGATGGTCAGGTGCAAAAGTGAGCCTGTGGTTGGTGTTGGCGCTGGCAGGCCGGCTGTGAACAAGCTTAGAATTGTTCACTTTTGTAGACAGACCTTTCTCTTCCCTGCAAAATGTTTTGAGGGACATAAAGTGAAGCTGAGTTATTAGGTTCTGGAATTTGATAGATGGAATTGAAAAAAAAAAGGTTTTAAAAAAGCTGTACTTTTTATAATGCTGATTAGGTGTGACAGTGCAATGATAGCAAGTAGGCAGTGAACTCACAGAAGCAGGAGCTACATGTTTGCAGATAGTGACAGTTTCTAGTAAAGGATATGTTCACATGGAGAAATTCTATAAAAGAGCTGAAATTAGAAAGTGGAAACAGGTTCATGGATATAGATACTGTTTTACAAGTAGTTCTGTGAAATGTCTCTAAATCAGACCGGACATTTGTGCAAGTCTAGTGGGTTCTGGCATACACAGTGATTAGAATGGAAATGGGATACTGAGGCTGTTGCATAATGTAGTGCTTAACTATTGAAACATATTTTTGTTGAACTTCAGCTCTGAGAAAATAGAAGGAGCACTTCTCAATGCCCCACAAGAAGTAAATGGGTAAKGCTGTGGTAATAGCTGCTCACAGGCTATCTTTATCAGGAAGGTTTTACTATGGATATCTTGGGAGAATTATTTCCCATACSCTTCTGTCTGTTAAAACCACAAACATGCAGTTTAGGACGTGAAGTGATCCAAAGGAGTTTTTAACAGGCTGAATTAACCAGAGGGGTTTTTTTTCTGTTACGCTTCAGTGCTCCATTACATGACAGATGATTAATATATGTATAAATTTGCAAGAAGAAATAACATTTCAAACAAAGCACAATTTTTTTTTTTTTCCCAGAGCTCCGCTGCACCCCAGGGCAGTTTGCGTGTCGGAGTGGCATCATTCAGTGCATCCCTTCCAACTGGCAGTGTGATGGATGGCCCACCTGCGAGGACGAGAGCGATGAAGTCGACTGTCCAGGCAAGTCGAAGAGAGTGCTCAGCCCTGTGCCAGCTTACTTTGCAGCAGTACTTTGACTCTTTCAGATTGTTTGATTATTTTTATTTGAAATTGGGTGATTGTTTGGTAGAACTGTAGCCATTATTAACAAAGGCTGAGTTGGCTTCTCTTCATTTTGAGCAGCTAATGCCACAAACAGTTTTTTGCTTGTCTGAATTATCCTTCCATTCTTACCGTCAGAGCAAGTATCCTGAAGGTGAGGAGAGTTTGTGGTCTTAAAAGCAACTTTCCTGACAAGGAGAAAATGTTGCAATTAAACTGAAATGACATAAGCCTGTTGTTAAATTTGGAATTCCTGATTTGGTTGTTTATCACTCAGACAGTGCTGGGTGACGTTGCTGGACTTGGGTAGAGAGCTTGTTTTATTGCTCCCTGTTCTGATTAYGCTTCTTGTGCTTAAGTGGGGAACTTTGTTCTGCCAGAGAAGCTGGTGTATTTGCACTTCATAAGCTCCTATGGCCATATGCTTTGAGGAGCCTGTCACTGGCAGTGGATCTCTGCTAAAGCTGCTGGATACCGAGCTGTGCTTAAAAACAAGCAAAGAAATATTGTCACTGTGCAATCACAATTTTGAACATGTTCAGTTGCTCTTGAAAAACAGGTCTTACTGTGTATCTTAAAACTGAAGTGACCTGTAATTTTTTTTCTTTTAAGAACAATGAGACAGGTATCTGAAAGCATGAATTCAACTGTGGCACAATTCAGAACGGTTTTTCTTTACAGCATGACTAAATTACATTGAGAAACTGTTTTAAGAAGTTCTTTGCCAGTGAACTACTTAATTTTCTTGGCAGAGAATCACGTGAACTCTGTGACATTGCCATAACAGCATTCAGTCTGTCATCATTCTGAGTTCTCAGCTATTTTAGAGGTGCTACAAACTAGTAACATTGATGTTTTACAGCAACAAACTCTTTTAAATATTCATATTAGCTAAAGGAATTAGATTTATTTCTCTAACACTCAGACTTTGAAACTGTGCTAGAGTTAGCCATCTCCCCAGTGTGTACTGTGGAAAAATAATTAAAGGAATATCAGTGCTCTTTAATAAAACTTTCTGTTAGTTTGTGTGTGTGAACGTGCAGCAAAGGGGAAAAACAGTAGTTTCTATTGACACTGAAAATTAAGCTGTGCCATTGATAGTCTATTTAAGGATATTCTTTACAATGTGGAYGTCCTAAAGAAAATTGCTCTTATAGCTGTGCTGTTGTTCTTCCTTTTTAGCTAACTTTGRCCAAATGTGAAAAAGCTATGGACCTAATAAAATTCTGGAGTATAATGGAATTCAGTAGCTAGGGGAAGGCAGAGTTGTGTTCATGTTTGGATTTGCTTAAAAAGCACTGAAGATTTTGCTTGTGGGAACATTTGAACTTCCACATTAGTAGGAAACTATTTTTATCTTCTCCTGTTTCTGATGTATTAGTCAGCAACTTAAGTTGTTGCCTGGAGTATGCACCAGGATGGTGTTGAGTAAGGACTGGAGTTCCAAAGAACTGTTTGGTATATGGATAGGAAGAGGATTTTATGGGAGTAACATTGCTCCATACATAGGTTCTGGTGTTGTGTTTGGGGTGCAGGTTTCACTGGACTGTCTAGCTTGACATGATGAGAAGAACTTGAAGGTTAAAGAAATGAAATGTGGGAGAGACTTGATTCACCACCATGTCTGTGTGCAGAAAGAGAAGAATAACATCTGTAAATACCAGAGGGGAAAATGCTGGACAGCAGAGAGAAGGAAAGCATTCCCCTCGATGAGAGGACTAATTAGATAAGTAATTGGTGAAAAGGCTGTGCTCAGTAAGACAGCCAGAAAGCAGGTGTGGTGTTTGTGAAAGAACTGAGATATTTGCACCGTAATGCAAGGAGTGCAGCCAGYAAACCAGAGGAACAAGAACTACTGGTGTAGGATGTGAAAACTATTCTACCTGTAACAAAAAACTTGGTGGGATTGCATTGTGACCTGCAATGGGTGTTGAAGTTATTCAGAGCTATCAAGAATGAGGAGAGGTTGGTGTGCATGGGAATGCTGTGCTGGAGCATAAAGAGGAGTAGCATCAATGAAAGTAAACCTGAGGACAGAATCAGATTGGAAGAGCACAGTGTGCTTGTGTTGAGGAAAGCGATACAGACATGACGAGTCACAGGAGAGACTGTCTTGGGACATTGATTGGGGAGCTAATGCTACTAATAATAGTAACATAGTCATACTCAGGAGTGGCAACTTTCTTCTTTGGCCGCTGAATTAACAAGAAATGATGCAGCTTTAAATTTAGAAAATACCTTTGGATTAGATGAGCAGTTGTGTGATGATTCAGCTTAATGTAAATACTTTAATTAAAAAGTTCTTCCCTTCAATAAAGGCAGGCTGAACACTGAAAGAGCTGGTTAGTGAAGCCACCTGGACTTGTGAAACTTGGAGAAGTACAATATCTTTAAATTAAAAGGCATGAAAACTCTCTGAAGCATGAAAAGAAAGCATGCAAGAAAAAACCCTGAATCTAGTTGGGAAGCTTGTTAATCTTCAGCCTTTGAGCCACTAATGGCACACCCCAACATGAGCAACTAGGAAGAGTTCAATGGCAGTGAATTATGGTTTTGTAGTGGTGTTAAAAGTGTATTTCAATGACTACTTAGTCATGTTGGTGTTTCAAAAGGTTTATTACAAAGCCATTGAAAGTTGTTTGCCACTGTTGGTTCACCTTTTTTTAGGTCTAATTTCATTTGTGTTAGTAACAAAGGTCCTATTAAAAGAAGAGGATCCATAATTAATAAATTAGTTTGGTAATCATGTATTGGCTGAAGTACAAAAAAACATTCCAAATTATAAGGCTTTTTGTTTGAATTTCTTCTGGCATTTTTTTTCAGAACACAGTTAAGTAAGACATTTAATTGATTGACTATCTGAATAAGTGTATGAGATACCTATTTTTTGCTATATTTCTCTGAAGATTGTCATTATAGYTTTTTTTATTCTTACTGTCTCTTATCACAATGACCATTTTCCTTTGAAACATGGAATTCCTTTCAGTCCCAAATTTGCCATGTGCAAAGTACTGTTCCCCCTGCCCTTCCCACGAGGCACCCATGTGTCAGTGGAATCTGCAGCAGTGATTACCCTCAATTCATCTCTCTGATAGACTAAAACCAGTGGCTGCTTGCTCTTGTGAGCAATACTAAAAATTGCTGGGAGGGTTTATTATGTAGCATGTGCCTGTGACTCGCTTCTACAGAAGCAGTGGAGCTTCAAGAAATTTGTGGACTCTTCCACRTCAACAGTAATTGATCCTAAATATAGTTTATCCCAAAGTAGTGTTTTCTCTGAAATGGTAGAAAAAGGCATTWATACCTTAAACAAGGACTTTTACATATGGGAATTTATTATTTCTGATCACTTTCTCTCATGTTTCTACACAAGCAATCAAAGTAGAAACGTAACTTTTTCACCTTAATAAAAGTTCTGTATTTAAACCCATAAGAGGGAAGGGATCTGCAGTTTACCTTTTAGTGCTTATTGGATTTCCAGCTTTGCTTCTACCAGAATATCAGATCAGCTTCTGCAGATATCCTACCTTCTTTGCAGGCCTTCTGGTCTAACTCATTTTCAAGAGGCCATGCAGAGCAGGGTTTAGCATAACTCTGGCTGTGTTTCCCAAACTGCAGGCTTGATGTTTTTTTCAGTTGCCTCTGAATGAAAATGGATGTCTTAAATTCTAGTGCCCTTCATAAATCCTATCCGTATCAGTTTTACATCTTTCCCTTCTGATGAAGCAGCAGCTGCAGCAACATGTTTTGAAGTGATCAAAAACAGCTTTGTGTTTTGTTTCACCAAGGACMATTTTGTGTTGAAGTGACTCTTGACATTTATGCACATTTTAGTACATCTCCTTTTTAAAAGCTAGGTATTAATGATAAAAACCTCTGTGTATTTTCACACCTTTCCTGAGCCCTTGCTGAACTCCTGTTTTTTTTTTTACCCTACCTCGTGTTGTTTTAATTAGAAGCTGTTTTCTGCCAGTCCATTACCTTGAATTGCACTCAGCACAGCAGGATGCTGTTCTTCCTGGCATTGATGTCCTAGCACAATACAGTTGATAACACACAGCATGGAGCTGCTTGATCTGAGAAGAATCACTCCTCTCTAGGAGCTTCTGAACTGTATTTCCAAACACTGAGGCACGAAACTGGACTTAATCTTGAAGTTCTCTCACCTCTCAAATTGCTAGATGGAATTAGAAGCTTTCTAAGCTTTCAGTAGGTAATATGCTGGACAGAAAATTTGAAGCTTAGGAGGCAAGGCAGCTTTTATGTAAATTTTGAGAATCTGTGTTTAAACAGGTGCAACTCAAATCTTGGAACTAATAAGATATGGCAAGACCTGGTTGCTTCACAAGCAGTTTAATTTTGACATCATTTGACATAGTACATCCATCCTTATGAAGGGTTTTGCTTGAGTGACTTGACATCTGTGACACGGAAGTTTTCCARAAGGTAGAAGGATCCATCAGCACAGCAAAGTTCCATTCTGAATTGATAGCTTTGAGTTTTAAACAACTGAAAATAGTCACAGAATCACCACTGTTGGACAACTTTCTCTTGATGTATAGCTCTATACTTAGACTATAATTGTGCTGGAGTGAATTAGATAGCAACTGTAAATTGGAAGGAGCTGGGTGAATACTGATCGTGACTTGATCCATTGGGAAACAGATTGGGGGTTGCTTGTGTTCACCACACTAATATTCAAAGGGTGAAAAAACATAGTGCCCCATGAGTTTTTCCTTGAACCCATTTTTTCATTTTCTGCACCAACTAGCCCACATATGACATTTTTGGACTAATTATATAAAGTCAGAGAAAAAGATCTGTATCTGTCATGMCTAGTAAAAATACCACTGTTGCTGTTATTGCCTGTGGTTGTAGTATTTAGAAGAATAAAGATCTTGGAAAATAACTGATCTTCCAAAATTTCATCGCTTTCAAGATATGAAGTGTGCATGTAAACATTGAAAATTATGGCCTTTTCTTTGTGAAACACTCAAACATGGTTAGATTCTGATCTTCTGAGTTAAGTTGTTATCTGAAGATGAGTCCATGGCACTCTAATTTATTTTTAAAGATAAAATTACTTGTAAAAAGGACGTAGGAACAGCAAAGTACATGGAAAATTCTTCTCAGAGTATTGTAAATGTAACATAGAAAGCCAGTCCAATTACACCTTTGCCACCAGAATCTGCAGCAGCTTTTCATGGCAGTCAAGTGATTTAGGGGCTTGTTAGCATCTCTTTATTGCCCTGGAAAAAGTTGCAATCGTTGCTTTTCTTGGGAGACGAATATTCAGGTCAAATAGAAGCAATTTAATATTTGAGGAGCACTAGTTTATTAAGCAGCTGACAGTATTGGGCTTGAAGAAGTGACTTGTGGTGGCTGCTTTGTGCCACTTCAGTCCTGGTTTCAGCAGCAAATCTGCTGACAAGGGCAGATGCTGAGGAAGGAGTGAGTTCCGCTTCCTGGGTGCGGACTGATGGAACTCTCTTTGTGTGGGATCTGTGTAGCTATTTTTTCAAAGCATCTGGCATAAATTCTGTTGATTTAGGATGTTAGCCTGTGTAACCCTTCCTTAACCTTGCATGTTAAAACCTGTGAACTTTTGTTTTATTCCTGGGGGAGATAAATTGTTAAGTCCTCGTGGGCGTTGTGTTTAGCTGCGGAGGGTCAGCCATATGGTGCTGCATCTGCTCTCACTTCTGAAAGGGAGCTGATTCTTCATGTGTTTGGTTCTGACTGGTTCTTTGGGTTTAGCTSTTACCATTTAATGCCATGGGAAAATAGAGCTCCCCATGCTGAGCTCAGTAGAATTTGATAAAGCATTCTACATTAGTTAGTGTTATTTTTAAAGTCTTGCTGTAATTRAAGATTTGCTTTTTTAGTGTCTCAGTATCACTCTGAAAATCATAGTGTAAATAGTTCTACTGAACCATTAGGATTAAAACCAGATTCTAAAACTAAAAATAGATTAGCCTTTAAAGTAATAAAAATCAGTAATCTTCACTGTCAAATTATTTTACCATTTTGTTTCCTTTGAAATGTACACTGTCTGAATTTCTTGGCACTGACTTCTTGCTTGTGATAGATAACATATTCTAATACTGAACACTAGAACTGCTGCTTTATTCCTGTAAGGCCATGCTAGTGTATTATGCACAGCCATTCCTTAATGGGTGATCTCTGTAGACATGTAATTCCTRGGATAACGTGATAATTAAATAGCCCTTGCTTATCCCATTAACCCGGGGCAAACTCAGTATGCTAGAGCCAGATGAATGCAAAACGACTCTGCTGTTCCTGGGCTCCAGCTAGGGATTTTTTTTTTGCTCATCAGTGCCTACATTTGTTCCAAGGAGCACACTGTTTGATGTTGGGTCTTGTGGAGGTCGTTCCCTCAGGTAATGCACTGAACAGCCTGCAACCAGGGTTTAAATTATCATGGAATTGCTGTGGACCTCTTGCTTTCCAAAGATAGTGCGAAAAGAGAAAGTTTTTTGGACRTGGTTTCATATTTATTTCAAACAGATGTAGTTAAACCTGTTGAAGAAGACTGTGTAGCTTCTCTTTATTTGGGATYATGACTTAGTTTGTTTGGTTTAGCGAGGCTAAATGGAGCTAATCAGCTTTAAAGGAAAATAAGCAGATTTTTTATATAGAAATGAATGTCTGCATAGCTCAGTGCTGGTTAAACCCTATTGCCTTCAATAACATCTAGTGGTAAGAATTAAGTAACATACAAGCAGATATTAATAATGCTTATATTCTTGGGTTTTTAATTTTTCTCTTTTCAAGGTTAATCCCTTGTTTCCACATTAATCTTTCTCAGTGCCATCTCCATCTTTCTCTAAGGTTTCTCCCCATCATTCCTGCTTAGGAACCTGCTAGGTTTGCTGGCTATGGCTCACCCTGCAGTGCTTCCACCTGAACTGGGTGTCCTTTATTTATTCCTGGTAGGCACATGAAGCTCTCCAGTCTCTTTTCTTGAATAACATCTTACACTGTGTTCTTCCTAAGTTATTGACTCYGGTTGTTATGTATACCTGTTAACCCTGACACTGAATGAGGGGTGTGGGGGTTTATTCCAGAAGTCATCAACTAATTTTTCCTTTAGAAGCTTGAGAGTGGATAAAAAGGCCTCGTTCTTCTGGCTGAAGATGGGTCTCCTTTCCTGGTTTTAATTACATCCTACATCTCTGAGCATGTGATGGAAAATGTATTGGAGGAGTTGTCTTATGTCCTTGAACACACAGCTAAGGAACAAAGCAGCTGGAGAGTGGGTAGTTCTGTAAACAGGAACAGATACAATGCGCCAGGGATGATGCATTTGCTGCAGCAGTTGAAATGATGAGCAGCAAGCCCTGTGTACAATTGCAGGCTGTTGAGAATCTGCCAAAATACTTAGTTTACCCTGCACAACTCAGGTAATGGCTTGTTGGTTCTTTTCAATTGAAGGTATTTCAGTTACCTGCTGAGTAAAATGGCCAAGCTGTTATTGCAGGGACCTGCCATCTTTGCTTACCTGAGTCATGTATCACATACGTCTTGAATTAAAACCCAGAGAAAGTTTAATGAACTGAAATCTACCTTTGCTTGCATCTTTCACCAGTACTAACTATTCCTCCTGATCCTCAGGCTTGACAGGGGACCAGCGAACTTACCATGGGAAGGAGAATGTGGACTCAAGGCACAGTCGAGGGAGAGGAGGAGAGACCACCCGCTTCCACACCGTCAACGTGGCACAGCCTGTCCGCTTTAGCAGTAAGTTGCAGACTGGGAAATCTGGGCCATCTTTCTGCTAATTAATTTAGAAGTTTAGGCTATTTTTAAATGAAAAGGTAATAGTCTTTTCTCTTTCGTAGCTTTTTGACTGAACTTTGACATGCAATGCTATTTCAAGTGTTTGTGCATTTCTTTTATATCTGTCCTGCGTGGTTTATATAGCAGTACATGCAAAGAATGCAATGTCCCTGTTAATCCTCTTTTTGTGAAACCGAAGTTGCAATTTTCTGCTACAACTCATTGCAGTTACAGAAAACAGAATAGAGAGGCTTGAGAACAGAACTGTGAATTGCAATGAACAGAAAAMAGTTTCTGAATTTAAAGTTTCTTAGGTAAGGCAAAATGAATAGGGCAGATGCTAAAATCCTATTTCACGTCTATTTTAAATGTCATCCTCCTGTCCTGTGATACTCTCTATTAGTAACTCATCACCTCCAAGAATGTCAGTCAAAAGCCCATGGGCCTGTTTCATCCAGAAATGCCTCAAGGCTTTGTTTCAGGTTCCCTCAGTTGAGTTAATTGAGAGAAAGCTGAGACAGCAATTCACACCATAACCTTCTTACTTCCTAAAAATCTGCTTTACAATGATGTTTTTTCCAAAGCAACCAAGAATTTCCCCGGAACTCCTTTAATGATTGACTCAGGGAGCGGGATTATGTGAATTCTATTGAGACTGTAAGAGTAGGTTGAAAACTTCACAGCAAGTTGGATGTATTGCTAATCACCTAATAGAAAGACACAATCATTAAATTGGCCACCTCCGGGGGTTTTGTGCTGCTTATTTTTGCTTGGATTGATCAAATTTATTGGTTTTATAAAGATGTGCAGGGAAATGTCTTCCCCAGTAGATTGTCAGTCTTAATTAAAGATTTTAAAGGATGTGACAATGTGATGGAACTTAACTACAAGCTTCATCTTTTTTAAAACATGTAAAAAAAAAATCAGTATTTATCAGAAACTGTAGTAAAGTAAGTCTTCAGGGATCTGTGGTGTGTGCACCTCCTTGTGCGGAGGTGAAGTGTACACACTGTTGTCCCAGTGGTTATTGATTGGGATACATTATCTTAAAGATCCTAATTTGGGGGGAATGGTTTCCCTTCTATTCTTCATGTTTCCTAGGAAAGTGCCCAACAGGATGGCACCACTATGAGGGCACAGCCAGCTGTTACAGGGTGTATTTAAATGGGGAGAACTACTGGGACGCTGTGCAGACATGTCAGCGGGTGAACGGATCCCTCGCCACCTTCACTGCAGACCAGGAGCTGAGGTTCATCCTGGCACAGGAGTGGGACTTGGAAGAAAAAACATTTGTCAGGAAGGACCAGCGAAGGTGAGTAGGAAGAAAAGGACAAAGATCTCACGTTACAGAGAATGTTTTCTGTGTGGTACAAATACTGGTGGTTCAATTTGTGTAGAAAATCTCATGGTAAAATTGACATCAGGTGAATAACCCAGTGTGAATGTGCTGGTTGGCAGTGCCCCATCTGCAGTTTATGTTTTAATTAATATTAACAGATAATTCAATTCAGCGGAGTCTTTTTATCAGCAGTCTTCTTATCTTTACRTTGTCTTAGCAATGTACAGGTATTTTTGAACTGCATTGGGGAAGGTGGATTTAACAATGACTGCTGCTGCATTACCTTGTATAGAAATAATTATTTAAAAATTAGAACAAGATTTTRATATCCATGAAGTACCAGTAGCTCTAACAAAGAGCAACTTTGAGATAGGAATGAAGTAAAACAGCACTTTGAGTTGCAACTACCATGTTTGGGTAGCTTCAGATATTTCATTCTGTTAGTTCACAACAAACAATTCCTTCTTTTTCTGCGTGTGGGTTTTTTGTCACTCATGGGCTGCTGTGACAGATCAGCAGAGTGGCTGAGTAATGGTGTATTTCTGTCTCTGGAGAGTTAAATGGTTTGATCCAGAACAGTTTGACCTAAGTTGTTTATGTTCAGGAATACTTGACTTCTGGATGCTGCTGTGTGATTTTTGGGTTTGAGATACTGAAGTGCTGCCATGACAACAGAATAAGGTGCTGCTTATGAGTAGAAATAAAGGACAAAGTCAGTTATAATTTGTAAATCTAGAAAACTACTAAGTATTCTATCAATTCTTTTCTTCTGCTCCTCAACTGTAGTCTCACTACATTGCCAATGTATGGGCCAGAAAGATGAGGAAAAAAGTCATCAGAATATTTTGAAGATTAGCTTTTACATACGAAGACGTTAGAAGGTTGTGTGTAATTTAATTTGTTACTGTGTTTTTGGCCTGTATCTTTAGAATGTAACCTAATTGGTTTTGCAGGTTCTGGGTGGGATATCAGTATGTGATCACCAATCGAAACCACTCTCTGGAAGGTCAYTGGGAAGTAGCTTATAAAGGTGAGTCTCTCAAATTACTGCTTAGTTCAGTGCTCATGGAAACTGCATTAAAGCATGAATATGATTTGCAAGAACAGCATGACTTCTTTCACTGATAATATTGAAATAGTATAGGTGAACTGCTTCCCATTACAGGGTAGAAGTGGAAGAGTTTAATACTCAACACACATCTTATTTTAAAGTTTAAGAAGTTTTTTGGGTTTTCACGCTGGCACAGAAAGAACATGTGTCAGTTTATTTGGGCTTTCCCCTTGGTTAAGATGGGAGAAAGGAAACTACTCTGTAATTTCTCAGTCTTTGTGGTGGATGTTTAGATGAACTGCTGATTCCTGGTTCTAGTATTTGCAGACTAGTSTGGCATGTTTGGAAGTTTTAGCTTTTTAAAAATTGGTAGAATTTTATATACTAAAACAACACACTTGAATTTTGCAGAATTTACACTTTTTTTTTTTTTTTTTTAAGTATTTCAGGTAGTTTACTTAAACTATGTCAGAATTTGCATAATCCCAGAAATACATCTCATTTTATATGAAAAACTGAACATYAATTTGATGGGCATCACTGGCTAAACCCTTTCAACTGCAAAACAAGCAGCTCCCTCTGCTGAAAATGCAAAGTTATGTTTTTACACCTTTTTATTTTTTAGCTAATTCAGTCGAGAGATTAGTTRAAGTCATAATATGAACTCTTATGTGTACAATTGCATGTCTAATTCCTGTACCGGTTTAGGTAATGGAAAATTTATAACAAAGGTGTTGTTTTTTAARCATCAGCACTGTGAATTCCGGTGTGGCATTTGAAAATTAATCTTAATAGTTTTTTTCTCATGCATAGTTTTCAGTATCATGGAAAAGCTGGAAGGAGAACTTTCCTTTAGRTACAGACACATAATTATGATCAGAATTTTCAAACAGTTGGGTCTTGAAAAATACTTCCTTTGACACATGAATACGAAGACTCTTCTTAAAAGGACCTTTCTTTGCTCTTTGGAAAGCTGACTGCACTGCCATCTGCTGACAGAGTGGTCACAGCAGGGAGGCATGAATTACMGAAAAATCATAACTTTATCATTAGTTTTATTTAATTTGATGCATTATATGAATTTAAACCTTCTCAATACCATGTAATCTTCTGTATTCAAGCTTTATATTTGAAAAAGAGATGCCTCTACGAAATAAAGTACATAGTAACATTCAGTAGTTTGTGAGAAACTTCTCTTGGGCTTGTAGTAAGGCAGACTCTGAATTCCTAATACCTGTTTGAAAAGTGATTTAGGGTTCCATAGCTTGAAAATTTTAATTTATTGTTGTGACATGTGGAACATAAACTCTCCAGAAAATGCCCTCAACACCTTTTGTACTGTTTGGAGCCTATCAGGATGCTGTTTTATGAGTTGAAGGGACCAAACTGCGGATGCCCTGGTGCATCCCCCCAAACATGGAACAGCTCTGCGAGGGCTGCACGGGTGGATTCACATCTCTGGAAGCAGTGKTGGGTGCATGGAGTGCCAGGCACAAGATTGCTGTGTGGGTTCTTGCTCCACTGGTAGCAACTGTGACCAAACTCAGTGTGGTTTGAGGAGGTGTATGACTATTGTCAGGCAAACCCCATGGGGCTCTGTGAAGCAGCACTCGTGGAGATGTTGGAGTATCACTTCTCCTCATTCAGTGACAGAATTACCCAGTACTTTGAAAACAGCAGCCTCTTTTCTGTGTGAGTCACTCCTTCCCTCCCAGCTGTTTGCCTTCCCCCAGAGCAGTGCTGCTAATGGGAGCTGAAGCTGGAGGACTCTTTGTATTGGAGTTGGTGTGCATGAAGTGAATGATGTTGCAAAGCCTCTCTAAAGCTTTACATGTCCACAGGCTGCTTATGCCAATGTATCTTGTTCCAGGCTCTTCAGAAGTGTTTTTACCCCCTGACCCTATCTTTGGTACGGCTATGTCTGAAAAGGAAAACGTTCTTTGTGCCCAGCTCCAGTGTTTCCATTTTCCTACCCTCCGGCACCACGGTTTACACAGCTGGTATGCTGAAAACTGCTATGAGAAATCTTCATTCCTCTGCAAAAGGAGTAAGTTGGGTTCAGTTCAGTGTTAGCTGTGTTGTTTGTTTAAATATGCATATAATAAGTAGCTGGAAATGGTTTCATTACCCTTTCTAATTTTTGCCCAGTGAATTAGGAAAAAAAAAAAGGGTGGAGTCATATTTCCTGTTGATTTTAATAAATAAGAGCATCATAATATGTGGCTGTCACACAGTACAGAGTTGTCCTAAAAAAATCATTAGGCAGCAGTATCAGCCCCCAAAAAGTTTTTTGGGTTTGTTGTTGTTTTTTTTTTTAATACCTTATTAGTAAATATTGCTCTTAAGTTATTAATTTAACATTAAAATGAGGAAACACTTATTTCTGCTTTATTTAGAGTATAGCAAATTCTACTAAATTCTTTCCAGCCAAGTTTTAGAACTAGAAGGAAAAGACAAGTGGTGCTCACTGACTTAGAAGTGGAAAAAAAAAGGTTTTTGTTCTGTATCTTGCATTCCTGTACTCCAAAAGCCTTGATACCAACAGAGGTATTTGCACTATTATCAGSTAATCTTAAACATTATCTGATCTAGATGGTGCTTCTTTGCAAGGAGAAAAGTGTTTAACTTGAGGGTCATGAGGGTGCAACTGACTGCCAGAGGGCAGCCTCTTCCTCAGAGGTTTTTATGACTAGATTAGATAAAACCCTGAGCAACCCATTGGGATGTCGTGGCTGACCCTGCTTTGATCAGAGATTGAGCTGGAGACCTCCTCAGCTCTCTTGCAGTCTTACCTTCCCTGTGGACCCTGCCAGCTGATCTGTGCACAGGGTGGAGGGGACAGGCCATCCTCCCTGAGCAGCCATTCCAGCTGCCAGATCCCAGCGCTGATTTCTCTCTCTGGTTTTGGCACCTGCCTTTGGGTCAGTGGGCAAAAGGCAGCTAAACTTCCCCGGCTGGGCAGGGATCAGGATGCTATTAGGATAGTGAAACTACTATTTCCTGGCTTCCTTTTTAAGTCCTTGGCTGTTCGAAGGCCTTGAAATTTGGCCTAGAAAAGATGCAGCTTTTCCTGATGCCAGGAAAGAGGAAGGGAGCTGCAGCAGGCTTTGGCAGTGAAGGTTAAGCTTCTCAGACCACGTGCTTTCCTCTGTCTTGGAGATGATGCTTGGAAGTGCATCAGTTTAAATACCTAAAATTCACCTTGTCAATGAGCCGAAAATCGTCTCTGTGTCCCTGGAGACCATCTATTATCTTTCCCACTCCCTGGAGATCCCTTTTCAAAGTTCTTTAATGTGAAGGCCTGGATTTTAACTGGTGGTCTGCTTATGTATACAAATCACTTAATGCAACAAATTAAGCTGGATTCCATGGATATTGATGTACCTTTCTGTTCTAGGCCAGACTTGTGTTGATATCAGAGACAACATTGTCGATGAAGGCTACTATTTCACTCCCAAAGGGAATGATCCCTGCTTGAGCTGCACGTGTCACAACGGGGAACCTGAGATGTGTGTGGCTGCTCTGTGTGAGCGGCCCCAGGGGTGTCAGCAGTACCGTAAGGACCCCAAGGAGTGCTGCAAATTTACCTGTTTAGACCCAGGTAAGATTCTGTTGCTACAGGTTTGTCAGTAAAAATTAGTTGAGTGCTCAACTTGGGTATCTTTGGGTAKAGCTTTGTTGGAAACAACACATCCTTGCAGTGCCGCTGCATGGCTGGGTACAACCACCCCATGGCGAAAGGTCTCAAGTCATGGGAAACACTTCAGGCTGTGGCTGGAAATGCTACTTAGAAAGGAGAAGCAGTAGTTAATTTTCAGTTTGGAGAGGGACAATACTGTGGGTTTTTAGCAGAGCATCTGGTACATTTCCTTTGTCATGTTTAGTTGTCATGAAAACAAAACACTTTTCTCTTAAGCACTAATTAAGCATCTTTTTCTGGTCATGAGCATATTTATGTGTGTGGAAGTTTTCACACAGGGATCATGTGGGAAGCAGAGTTTTTAAATTATATAGAGTTTTAATAATAATCAGGACCTACAACCTCAGTTATTGGATTTGGTGTATCAGTGCAGGTTTTTGTTTTGATAAAGTCAATGAAGTTGACTTTGAAATGTTTGCCAGTCACTGTTTTGGGGTGCAGATTTTGGAGAGGTTATTTTTCTGTACAGAAAGGAAATGTAGCTTATTTGGAGCTCTCTGTGAGGGTGGTAAGATACTGGAGCAGATTGTTTGTGGAATTGCCTTCTGTGAGGATATGCAGTGCCTGATGGGACTCTGTCCTGGTCAACCTGCTCTAGCTGATGCTGCTTGACCAGAGATTGGACTGGGTGATCTCAGGATGTTCCCTTTAACCTCAACCATTCTGTGATGCTGGGTTTTCTGGTATTTTACATGAACCTAATCTTATCTGAGTGCGTTAAGAAACTATTGTTCYGAACTCCAGTGGAGAGCACAGAAGGTCAGCTCTTCCCATCAGAGGCATCGATTTCAATCTGTTACAAATAAAGAGGTGCTTATTGGCTTCCAAATTTGCAGTCTTACTGGTCCTAACTAGAGAAATTAATCATTAAAGGACACTGGCTCTCCTTGTGCCACATTTGTTTTGAGGGTTAAGCTTAACAGATGTTTGCAGCTAGTGCGGCAGGTCTGTCAGTGAAAGAGTGGGGGAAAGGCAGAAGTCTTCCTCCCACTTTTATCATCTGAGATAAGACTTATGCTTCACTTTTTTTTCTTCAGGAACAGTGTCAGCAAAGCATCATCCAGCAGACAGGATAAGATGACCTGGGATAACCTCGTGTCGTGTTCTTTAATCCTTGCTTATTGCTGTGGGTCTTAACTATTTCATGAATACTGATTTGAAGAGTGTGTTTTACCACATCCTTTCTCATCCTTAAGCTCTTCTTCTGTATTGAAGCTAAATGAGACTCTTTCATTATACTCTTGCTTAAAGTGTTCTGCTGGATTTTTTAGTAACTTAGTTTTTTAGAGAGGAATTTTCAAGCAGTCATCTAACTTCTTTCATCATGAAGTTACTTCAGCTAGTGATAAACACTGAAAAATTTAAATTAAACATTTCAGTTTTCCTTCTGGGTGGTTATAAATGACTATTCCAGATGACAAAAATTAATGAATTACTTTCTTTAATCAGCATGAATTTATCTTTGTCCAATTCTTTCATGTATCTTCTCTAAGCTCTGTTGCAAAGGAAAGAAACCAGTTTACTAATCAACAATAAGTAAATTAATCACCCAAGGAGAGACCTGGGGAGATAAATCCTGCTGTTGGGTTGGCAGGTAATCAGCTCTTGCAGCGTGAGTGGGTGAGCAATGATTACAAGTGGTAACAAATATTACTGAAGGACTTGGTAGTAGGGGGATTTTTCAGTGGTAGGAGTAAGCTGAGCAATCACAGCTATRCTCACTTAAAAGATGCTTCTCCTCATTTAGCCAAAGATAAATAGCAGAGGAATATTTTGAAACCAAGGTAGTCTGTCTATTGCTGCTCCATGTTGTGGTAGAAAATAATTTTTCTGTTGTGGCTCTTGTTTAGACAGACCTGCAACTGTGAAAAGGTAGTAGAAGAAATAGAATACTTGGAAAGAAATGATGTGCCAAAGCTTTTCTAGTGACTGAACTGGTGCAGTTACAGGGCACTGCTATACTGAGGGTAAAGGCAAGTTTTCTAAAATAATTAGTTTTGTATTCATGTGGGATTCAGGTGTCTTTGGTGGTCTCAATCCCATCCTGGAGTCCATTCCCACTTCCTGCCACTCCTTCTTGCACCTGCACTGTACTGTGGTGTGGTTCTTTCTCACAGAAAAGTGCTGCCCTATCTCCACCTGGCCCCCCTTCTCCAGACAAATCTTGTTCTTTCTCATGGCATGTTAATACCAACAGTCCTTGGTTATCAACAACAATTCTCAACTGTTATTACCAACAGTCCTTGGTTGGCTCCACAGCCACCTGGTTCTTGGTGTTTGAGACATACACATGAGCCCCTTATCTGGGAATTTAGAGATCAAAAGGATCTCACTTTGGACTCCTGTTTATAGGGTTGCAAGAGAATAGGGCTCTAATTGTAGTAATCTTCCATCCTGGCTACAATTTGAGTCAGGAACTTTCTTTGAAGGTGCAATAACAAAAATACCACTCCAAGTGGATTGTTATTCAGGCAAGGAAAATAAGTTTCCAAGGCTGTTCATTAAAAACCAGATGTTCATTAGACACCTGTTAGTTCCTGGAAACAGACAGTGTTTCTGATAAGCTCAAGAGGGCTTAGTCCAAGTGCAGCTCATCAAGGCTAAGGTTCTAATGAGCATTTCTCAGATCATAGTGCAGCCTGCAGAGAGAGGATGAACCACCAGAATCCATCCCGTCATCCCATGACTAGAGTCAGCTTCTCTGGGCCTCTGCCCCAATGTGTATATTTTATTAAAGGCACTTCAGTGCTACTGACAGCCTTGACTATTCTGCAGTGACTGTGGTGGCATCACCACAAGCTGGAGGAGGAGCAGGGGCAGGTGTGTGGTGTTCAGGAGGCTGTGCTGGCTGGGAGGTGTGTGACTGCATCAGTTGAAGCTCTGTCAGTGATAGTTGCTAAAAGGTTTGACAGCACCCGGGTTTTTGTGCTGCACAGCCGGATCTGAGAGGGTGTAATGTTCGAGCTTTGTGCCTAGTGCACTATTAAATGAATTTCTTGTTGCCAAGAAGGCGTTACATAATAAATGCCAGCCTGTTAGTCATGTACTGGAACGATAGAAATTAGGTGGATTTTTCTGTTACTAGCATGTGTAGCAAAATAATACTTAATTTTTTTTGTGAGGCTTTTAGTCTTGTTTTATAAGGAATCTTTGATAAAACTTCAGTTGCTGTTACTGAAAGAAAAAGTATGGAGGCAGCTATTGCAACTGGAGTGGGTGTGGTAAAGGAGAGGTGGCCAGGATCTGGCTGGTTCCTCTGGGAAGTGGCCCTGCAGTGACTTGGAAGAGGGGCCATCCCTGACAGTGCTTGTGTCCTGCAGCAGCAGGTGACCATCTTGTGAGGCCACCTCATCTGTTTCTTACCCACCCCTAACCTGGATGTATTTCTCATTCAGAACTCTTTAAAGAACACAGTACATCATCTTTAGGTCATTTTTCTTTGTGTAGAGTACCTGTGTGTGTGTGTGTGTGTGTGTGTGTGTGTGTGCTGATTTGGCATAACCAAGTGTGATTAGTTGAATTGTGAAAAATTAATGCCTCTTGTGCTGGGAGTACAGTGGTAGTTTGTTCACAACAGCTTTCTCAGTGTGGATCTGGTTAGCAATGGGATAGAGCTCTCCAACTTCTGAGCTCCTGGATCTGTTTCTTGTTCTGCCACTTGCTTTTGGTRTGACTCTAGGAAAAGGTTTAATTCCCATTCACCTTAATCTCTTCAGTTCCTGAGTGATGATTACCATGTTCCTATCACATAGTGCTGCTAACCAATGTACTGGTGTCATGCGGAATTTAGATAGCCATGTCTCAGTGACAGTGGCAATGTTCAGAGATTTTTTAGTGGAAATGGAAGGTTTAGGATGTTATGTAGTGTATAGATAAGCCAGTTCTCAAGCCTTTTCCCCTTCAGTATAATATCATCAGCCATGCAAGGGAAACAAGTGGATGTGCAAAATGCCATTAACCTTTCTTTCTTCCAATTTTCGGAGGCCAGAAGCCTTCAACGTTTTGCCCCTTTTCCTGAGGAATATATTCTTAGCAACTTTCAGATCTTCTTGCAGTAAAAAGATAAATCACCTGATGATTCATGATTTTCTTACATATTTGAAATACGGAGAAGTGTTAAACCAGGCTAATGAATCTCCACTCTACGTTTATGTCTCCGTTACTGACAGAAGAACATCAAGAAAAATGAATCTTGAACAAAAATAGCAGGCTGTTTTTCTGTGTTTCATGTAACAGATGGCAACAGCCTGTTTGACTCGATGGCCGGTGGAATGCGCCTGATCGTGAGCTGCATTTCCTCCTTCCTCATCCTCTCTCTGCTGCTCTTCATGGTCCACCGGCTGCGCCAGAGGCGGAGAGAGCGCATAGAGTCCTTGATTGGAGCTAATTGTGAGTGTCAGCTCTCACCTTGTGCTTATTATTGGCACATTGGTGTGTGTAAAGGGGAGAAACGTCATCGTCTTGCTCGATTGTGCCTGTGTCTCGGTGGGTTCTTCAAACTTGAACTTTTGTAGTGGATACTGGAAAAATGTTTTTGTTTGTGTGTGGTCCAAATCTGAAATATCTTCTGCGTGAACAATAGAAGTGTGAAGAGGTTAGAGTCAAATTTAGATGTGATGCAGGACAAACAGACTTGGAGCAGGTGGGCCTGGGTATTGTGTAATTGCAGCAAGTTGACTTGGATGGGTTATGTAGACTTTTCTAGGTCTTCAGGAGACATGAGTTCCTGGGGTGTGAAAAGGGGAAAAAAGTGTTGAGATCTGACTTAAACTGAAGAAGACAGCACGAGATAAATTCACTCACTTCTCTTCCTTCTCTTGAAACAGTGCACCATTTCAACTTGGGTCGCAGGATGCCTGGTTTTGATTACGGTCCCGATGGTTTTGGAACTGGCCTTACTCCACTGCATCTTTCAGATGATGGGGAAGGTGGAGCATTTCATTTTCACGATCCCCCTCCACCCTATACTGCTTACAAGTACCCAGATATTCAACATCCTGATGACCCACCTCCTCCTTATGAGGCTTCTGTCAATCCAGACAGCATCCTTTGTTCCACTCCAGGTATGCAGGCAATAATTTCTCTTTTCTCCYATGTTTTCATTTTGGCTAGAGGATGTTTTTCTTCTTTTTTTTAACCTATAATCATGTAGCAATCATGATGGGCAAAGACAGTTTACAAAAAAATCTCCAATTTCTGTGATGGAAAAGTCTTTTTGTTAAAATGTGTCATTAAGCTTGGTTTTTCTCGAAGGTTCTTTGAATCACCTAAATTAGCAGTGGAATCAAATCTGTAAGCAGTTTACCTCTTAAACCTTACCTATTTTTGAGCCTTACCTTGGATGGATTAGCTGGTTACCTTTTTTCTACCATGCTGACACCATTTTTGGCCTTTGAAGATAGCCTGATAGAGTTTGGTATTAAGAAGTAGAACAAATGTCAAGTACAAGAGATTTTGGATAAAATGATTCCAGCCTTTTCTCTCCTCCCTGCTTCCCCCACCCACACCCCCCAAAAATTGACCAAAAATACCACTTTCTAATGATTCACCCAGTGCTCTTCAGTTTTGCAGCTGTGATATTCACATACTGTAGAAATCATTCCAATTTGGGATTTTATGGCAGCATATTTCACAAGATAAGTGAGGCTGATTAGCGCAAGCATCTTATTTATATGTCAAAGTTTTATTTTTGTTACACAATTTTCCTCTTTTGCAGTCTCATCTTGTTGTGCATTAGCGCAAAACCAGGAAAGACTCAGAGCTTCCAGAAATACAGGTCATAAACCTGTTTGGGAACATGAAATGATAAACTTCACCTTCTGATTCTGCTTGTTTTTTTGTCCTTTGCAGATGGAGTTCTTTCTCAGGCTGTGCAAAGCAGTCCTCCATCACTAGGAAACTGTGATGTATCCCCACAGCTTACAGAGGGATCTCTTCCTCCCTCAGTTGGTCCTTCTCCAGTGGAGCTGGAAGACTCTGCTGACAGCAGCACCTTTCTTGTCCCTCCTGACACCCCCATAAATGAAAACGCCCCGGCAGAAACTTTGACAGGCAGCCGCCACAGCCACTGTTCCCTCAACACCATTGTATAAAGGAGTGAAAGGCCCAGCACCGCTCAGAGTTCTAGCAACTGTTTGCACAAACACTAATCCGTGGCTTGAACTTCAGAAGGAATCTTCACTTTGTTTTTCAAACACTGCTTTTATGTTCTAGATTAGGATTGTGCCTCTCGTTTTTTGGCTGTCGTTATTCATTCACTAATCAGTTTGTCCTGTAAATACGGATTGTACAACTGCTCTTTTTTTCCATTGGCTATGGAAAGGAGAGCAGAAAATTCCTTTGACTTCTGAGGAGGTGAGAAGTATGGGTAGTTTGGGTTGGTGTTTTTTTTCTTAACCTGAGAGGAATCAAAATCTACATCAGAGAAAAGCTGCTTGGATTTGGCTGGATACCACTGGACCCAGGAAAAAGACAATGGAAAGGAAGGGTGGGGGCAATCMCTGTTCAAGCAGAGAAGATGGAGCTGCAGGGGATGGGGCTGGGGGCCTGTTTTATGGAGTGGGACGCATGTCATCAAGAGTTACACTGTGTAAAACAGTTTTGATCTGCCTTCGTCAGAACACCAGAGGAACTGGAGGAGGAATGGTCTACGCAATATGTGACAAGTGGGTACTGAGAAAACTGGGATTTKTAATTACAATTATTTGTTGTTGGTAGCTGCAAAAGCTCATATTGTTGGATAAGCTTTTGGCCCATGAAGAAAACTGGGTCTGTGTGATATCCCKTTGGTAGAACCCTCACATGTGTTAGGAAGTATTTTAGGGAAGAGATGGGGATCAATTAACTTTAATGCAGCCTGAGTTCACTGTATGAAGCCCCTGTTTGTTCTAATCCCATAAGAAAGATTGAGGTATTTTCTTCCTAGTTTAACTTCTTAACGGTGAASGGTTGCACAAAACTGGCCTGGATAAAAGACCACTGTTCTTGCTTTTCTTATTGCATGCTATATTTAGCATGTGCGTTCCCTCCTCTTCATTTCACTTCTTTACAGTTTTACAAATACCACTTAAAAATGGTTATCAACATGTACTATAGGTGATGTTTAATTCTAATTGGACACCTGTTCCTTATCTCAGTCCCATAAATAGCCAACCCTGTTCTAGAGATTTCCCCTGTGCCCCCCAAACCATTTATCCAGGTCCCACAAGGGGTTGTAATGAGGTTAGTGTACTTAAATCAATAAAGCAGTTTGCTTCAGTCTGATATGTCATCTTAAATTTCCCCCTCGTATTGAACTCTTTAAGCTAAGTTAATTTACAGATGGCAAAGATTCATTCAGTCCCTCACGAAACCYAAAGTCAAGCACTGTTGGTTTTGATAATGAGTACAAAATAATCTTTACAGGCAATTTTAAATTTAAGTTTGGATTTCAGTGTACAAATAATTTACCCTTTTCTCCCATCCTCCCATTGCCTCTGCTTCTCCGTGACTTACTGTAACAGTCAGCAGATGAGATGAATTTTAAGGAATTTGTAAAGAATGCCTCTTGTGAGTGGTCTCCTGTTACCTTATGAAGGGTACAAACCTAGAGGGACAGGAAGAAAACACTGCATGGGGGTGTGTATGTGATCTATTTTTCTAGTAATGATGAAAAATCATACTTGTATGACAAATCCTAACCCACTGTTGTGGTTTCCCAGTGCAGCTGACTCTTTCCCCATGGAATGTGCTGCTACTTTCTATTCCCTGTCTTGCCTATAGGCTTATACTGTACTTGGGGATTGGTCTTGACAATTCAACTCGTTTTGCACAGAAAACTGTGAGTTTGGTTATTGAGGTCGTATCTGGTGTCTCGACGTGCAGACACTTGCAAACAGCCCTGACTCCATCGGAGAGCGTGAATCACAGTTCTGGGGAGCGCTGCTGGCACACGAGTGGGAGGAAGCACTGGTTGGTGGGAAGACTCTCCACCTGGAGCCGTTCCACCGCCCCATCCTGCTCTCTGCCCTGCCTGGCTCCAGCAGCAGTGGTACGAAACGAGAGGAGCRGTTCTCCACCCTGTGCGACCTCTGACCGAGTCCTCCTCCGAGTTCCAAGTCCTGGTCTAATGAAGTGGATGGATAGCAGTAGTCAGAACCATGCATACAAATTATTGAGCATTTCTGAAGTATGAAAATAAAGCGGGTTTTGTGCGTTTTTGAGCACATTCATACGTTTTATACATTGTATGTACTGATTTTTCTTTAGTTTTATAGGTACGAATGCGTGTGTGCGTGCGTGTGTTTCTGGGTGGTGATATATATATACACATATATATATGTATATATATGTATACATATATATCTCTCTCTMTATATATACATACTGTAGACAGTAACCTTTGTGCTGCGTCCAGCTAGGTGAAGCTAAGCACTGAGATAGAAATTAGGCTCTAGGGTTGATACTTCTCTCGAGCTGGCTACACTCTCTTGTAGGACAGGCTGTGATAGTGTACACTTAAATAGGATGCAAAGTCTGTGCTACTACAATCTGTTCCTGAAAAATACTTTGTTAGCAGTGCAAAATAGAAAATTTCCAATTTCTTTTGAAGCCAGATGGAATATTTGCTCTTTGTAGTATCCTAGCGCAATAAYAAAAGGCCTTTTGGCTTGGTTCAGTCTCTGAAGCTGTATTTTGTGGCTGAGGTGAACAGATACCTTACCTCACACTTCTCCTAACACTGCGGGAATCTGTTCAATATTTTTGTATTTTACTTTTGGTTCTGTGGTGAATTTTATTTGCAAATAAGCTCTGTTACAACTGGCAACTTCATTGTGGCTCCTGGTTGTAGCTATTCCAAATGGAGGCTTCTTTTTAGAAGCCTCTGTGTGATATTTTCCCCATTGCTTCTGAGCCTTTCCCACTTGTATATTGGCAGGAGACTGCTATTTTCTGTTTTCCCCTATCCTTCTTCATCTTAACTGTAAACAAGGGAAATTCTGCCTTGAATGGAGCAGCTCACTAAGTACAGCTCATTTACCTCTCAGTGAGCTTCTAATTTGGCAATAAAATTGTCTTTTTTTCCCTTTTAATGTAGCTTTTTCATATTGAGTACTTTCTCTTGGAGTAAAAGCCTTTGTAGCAGGAAATGTCCCAACTACTCAGACTGCTGGACCAACTGGAGAAGAGTTAAATTTTCTTGACACCAGTGGACTCCTCAGCAAACCTTCCTTGCCCTTGGCAAGGTGACTGGTGGGCAGTTTGCTCCGAGTGCTGATGACAGAGGGTCAGTGCTTGCCCAAAGAAAACCTCTCTGGCTTGATTGCCATTAGATTGATGAGATCTTTGGAGTTACTTTCTGCATTGATTTTTCCCCACTGCCATTCACATCTCTGGATGTTTTTCTTAACAACTGATGCATCCTAAATGCCCCTGCAGCCCCAGCAGGGAGATGCCATTGCCACATGGTTTCCAGCAGGCTGTGTGRGCCCAGGGTGTGTTTTTCTCAGGATGCCCTTGACCTCAGTTGTTGTCAAGTCCCAGCACTTGGTTCTGTGCTGGGCTGGTCTTGTCCCACTGTGGCCTCGGACCAGCTGCTCCTCAGCTTCCCTGTGCTGTGGTGCCATTTTGAGGTCTCTGCTGTTCCCAGAGCAGCCCCAGACACTCTGGTCTGTCAGTGATGCCCATCCACAGTCTCACAGCAGCCTCTGGCTCTGGGTGAGTTGAGAGTTAAAATGTTACAGGGACAGTGGGTTCTGTTGTGCAGGATCAGCACAACATCATTCAGGTGTGCAAGGAGCTTGTCTGTGTAATGTTCAGTCCTGTTTAGTTTGAGCCTCTGACTGTTCCTTTAGCCATGCACAGCAGGACACTGATCTAGATGAAAAATGAAGTAGGTGGACATTTTTTCTGAAGGCTGAATCTTACAGTTGGTGGGTGCTCTGCCTCCACAGGTGCTATGGGTGATGGCCTGTTTCAGTACTTGGGAAGAAAATGTTTTTTGTGACCAGTAATTGTTACCATTATTTTCCCATCTCATGTTAAATAAATTTGAACCTGATACTTAAAGATATTTTTATCTTTCAGACGTGACTTCTCAGTGGCAAAACACTGATATTTTAATGTTGCCTCGTACAATCCATAATGTGCATCTCCTTTTTTCAGTTACCAAAACATCTTTTTTCTCTCTAGCTAAGGAACATGTAATACGCAGAAATTTCTTTTAAATTTCCCTTGCAAGTTGGGAGCTGGACCGTAAAATTAGAGCAGTTGAGTGTAGAGGAGGTGAATCAAAGTTCATGTTTGCTTTTCATGTTCCCCAGTCCCAAGTGAAATCAGTGTTTCCTTGGAATAGGCGCTTTCAGTGATGAAGATGCGCTTCCCCCTAACAACAGTCAGCATTGCCTGCCTGCTACGGTCCCACATAGCTTTAATTTTCTAGTCTGTGCCCCTCGAGTGTGGAGTGGGTCAGGGTTGATGCCAGCAGAGGTGGCTGGGCTGTGCCATCSCTGTGTGTTGGGCTAAGGGCACCTGGGAGGCTGCGAGAGAATGAGACACTGCTTTTTACCTTCCTCTGGRAAATCATTTTAGCCAGCGCTGCACTTGCAGGCTTCTCCTGTGTAGTTGGTTTGTGACTGGACTTAACTGTGGCAGTGTATAAAAGATTTTGATATTCTGTGAAATACCATGTAGAATTTAAATTTGATACTATAATAATTGAGTCCCTGTGACACTGGTTTTTGTTTTAACTTCTTTGGGGTTGGCACTAATCTCTCTCTCTTTTCTTTTTCAAGATGCTGTGAGAAACATTTCATCCAAATGCCAAATAAATTGTGTTCTGTAAGACAAATGTTGTGTTCCAATGTCTCCTGATTTCTGTGTCAGTGGGGTTCCCCAGTGTTGTGAAGGAGGGTTTTGTGCAATCACGCTTCTGAGCTGTGATCTTGCAAAAAGATCAATAGATGCATTTAACTTTAAGCAGGTAGTCTGCAAGAGTTCCTGTGTGTACAGATCCCAGAGGGATTCACCTGTATTAATGTAATTTTAGGAAAGTCCTGGGTTTATACCCAAGATGATCAAGTGCAGCGTATTCCTGTTGCCGTCCCCAAACCCATGGGACGCTGCTGAGTCCAGGG
>QVAJ01000734.1:0-12645 GCA_003546035.1 Mixornis gularis | reverse complement strand
GATGGATGGATGGATGGATGGATGGATGGATGGATGGAAGGAATTCTCCTCTGCTGCTCAAGCATCTTAGTAGATGTGTTTTCTTGAGGGAACCATGGGCCAGCCACTCTCTAAGTGCTCACTCTTGGCACCAAAACACAATTAGCCCCTTTAAAACTCAAGACCCGATCCTTGTAGGGACCTCCCTCTTACCTCTGTGCTTACCTATGGATCTGGCTTCAGGAGAGCAGTGGGGGGTGGTGGAAGGACACCCACTGGTATGGGGCCATGCCATGGGTCCTGTGACATTGGCAGTGGGGCAGTACCGGGCGGGCTGACAGTGGGCAGGGGTTTGGGGTGCCTGGCAATGCAGCTGCCCACCCTCCCTCTCTCCCTGCACAGCTGAAGGCATTTGTCAGCACCCTCCACTTCCCACTCGAGGGATCCACGCTCCTAAAAATGATCAACAACTTCCGCCCGCCGCAGCCCCTCCGCAGCCGGAAGATCTTTGCCTCCCGGGGGGCCACAGCCGGCGGTGGGTCCCTGCACGGGGGCCACCACCAGCTCCACTCACCCCTGCTCCTCCTGGCCCTGCTCAGCCTCTTCTTGCCAGCCCCCTAGGGTCTGGCCCTGTGGCAGTGGCGATGGAGGTGATGCATCTTGTTCATGGGAAATGCGAAACAGTGAAAACAAAGCACGTTGGAACCTTGGCTGGGAGAAGATTTTGTGCACCTGCATCTCTGCAGAGGAGAATCTCTGCAAGCCTGGAGTTGCCCTGGAATGCCTCTGTAGATGGCCAGTGGGAGCTGCTGGCAGGGGGATGCTGTATTGACTGGAATAAAGCCAAGGCCCTTCCTCGTCACTGGGTTGCTGCCTCTTTTTTCCTGGGTCTGTGTCCCCTCACCATGGGGGGCTGGTGCCCAGCATGGCACTGTGAGGTCAGCGGGGAGGGAGCTGGAGGTGGTGTCTGGGTGGCACTCAGGGATATCCCCTGGATGGTGTTGCAGGCAGGCAGGAAAGAGCCAAATCCCGGCCCTGGCTCAGGATCCGTGCAGTCCCTGTGCTGCAGACGCTGCCCTGTCGCTTTCCCCAGGGCTGGGGATGGCTGTTAGAGGGATGGGGTGTCACTGGGAACACAGCACCTGCAGTGCCCTTGTTCAGGACACAGGGATCTTTCCATGGAGCTCATTTTGTGCTGGCAGGAATAACTGCAGCTGCCGGCGCTGCCGGGGCAGGGCTGTGTGAGTGGGGTGGTTCATAATTAATGTGCTGGAGCTCCAGGCATGTTCCCATCTTCTGAATTATAGGTGAAGAGCACAGGCCGTTATCTGGGAGACGAGCGGGGCAGGCTGAGGTTTTTCATCATTTCTGGAGGGAACCACTGCCAGGGCCGGGCTCCAGCCCCCGCCCCACCGGGTCCTGAGCATCCCCCGTGCCCGAGGCTCCTGGGGTGAGGCCCTCGCTCCGAGAGGCTCTCCGTGGGTGGAGGGGCCCCGCCGCAGACCCCCCGATGCCCACGTCCGGGGGATGTGGCTCTGTGATCCCCCCGAGCTCGGGGCTGGGGACACGGGGACACGCCGGACACGCGGGGGCGCCGCGGGCACGCGCACGGAGAGGTTCCCGCAGAGGCCTGGCTGCCGCCAGGGGGCGCTCTCTGCGCGGCCGCGGGCACCCGCACGACCCCGCCACCACTGCCACGTGTGCTTGTCCCCATCCCTGCCACTGCCACCGGTGCCCCCGTGTGCCTGTGCTTTGTGCCGCTGTGTCCCTTCTTCTTGTGAACCCGTCTCTGCCACTGCCACACTGCCACGTGTCCGTGTGCCTGTGTGCTGCCATCACCACCTGTGTCCTCCTGTCCCTGTTCCCCATGTCCTCGGGGCCCTTTCCTTTGTGTCCTTGGGCCCCTGTCCCCCAAGTCCTGTGCCCCTGTCCCTTCGTGTCCTCATTCACTTTTCCTCTCTGCCCCTGTTCCATAAGTTCTTGTCCCCTGTGTCCTCATGTGCCTGTGCCCCGTGTTCTCCTGCTGCTGTCCCTTGTGTCTTCATACAACCCTTGTGTCTTCATACAACCCCTGTGTCTTCATGTCCCTGGCCTCAGTGTTCCTATGCTCCCTCTGCCCTACCACCCTCCCTGCTGTGTCCTCTCTTTCTCCCATGTCCCATCATGTCCCCCCCTGTGTTCCCTGCCCCTCCATGTTCCCGTGTCCTCCATGCTGTCTGTTCCCTCATGTCCATCCATGTCCCACCATTCCCAGCTGCACTGCTCAGCTCCAGCCCCTTGTGCCCAAAGGCCACAGGGCAGTTGCCCTACAGACTTGCCCAGGCCCAGCCCAGGGTGGGCCCAGCCCCAGCTGGTGAGAACAGAGGGCCCAGTCGGCTGTGGTGAGCCCCAAGTGGTTGCAGCCCCCCAGTCCACTCTAGTACCAGGCCAGGGTGTGAGGGGCACCCAGGCAGTGGGACCAGGTGCCTGCTCAGGGGGACCACGGAGGGCACAGGCTGTGTTTCCAAAGGCACCGGGGACCAAAATGTTGGGCAGTAGCTCTGGGAGCAGGCACTCCACAGGGTCCCCATCACCTGGGGGATCTATCCTGGATGGCTGTGGTGTCCCCAGCAGAGAACAGCAGTGGCACCAGGCAGGGTCTGGCAGGGCAGCAGAGACCCTCTGTACAGCTGGACACCAAAACCACCCCAGAGGCTCAGCACACACTGGGCAGCCCTGCTGGGGCCTGAATTCTGGGGAGGTGCTGTGCCTCTCCTGGGAATTCTGGGCTGCCTGGGAAAGAACATGGCAATGCACCCCTCTCTCATGAGCCATCGCTGAATTGGGGCTTTTCCCGCGTTTACCTTGCCCGTGGCACGGCCAGGCAGTGGTGCTTGAGGTGTCACGTGCTGGAAAGTTTGTGCCAAGGCAGCAGAGCATGGCTAGGCCAGGGCTATTCCTGGCTCCCAGCTGGTGTTTGCCTGAAGCAGGCTCCTGGTTTTGGCGGGCTCCTGGTTTTGGCGGGCTCTTGGTTTTGGCGGGCTGTAATTTTAGCAAGGGCTATTTCCAAGCCACGGGGCTGCGGTTGAAGCAGCTGCCTGTGAGTGTGCCTGGCTCAGCTGGGGGCTGTGATGTGCATCAGCATCCCCTGCTCACAGCCAGCCCGGGAGGTCTGGCCAAAAGAGCCCAAAACATGGCAGAAATGTTTAAGCCTGGTGGTTTTTCCCCATAGAGGCTGCAGAGGAAGGGGAAAGGGCTGTGGCTGTGGTATGGGGCCAGCAGCATGTGCACAGGGTGGGGAGCTGTCAGTGAGGGTGTCACTGGCTGGGGTAGGAACCCAGAACCCTCATGGAGGGAAAAGCTGTCTAAGATCATAGTGACACTGCCAGCTCCAGCCATGTCCCTGAACACCACATCTACAGGATGCAGGGTCCAGCCCCGGGGTGCAGCCAAAGTTCTCCTCCACTCTTCCTCACGCTGTCTGCTCTGCCCACCCTGGCCGTGGAGAGGGAAAAAGGCAAATTTGGATAAAAGCCCTCCCTAACTGGGTGAGCCTAATGCTTCTGCTCCCTCCTGAGGTCCTGGTGAGGATCCTTGCCACCCTCATCACACCCATCAGCCACCACTGTCACCACCTTGTTGTCACTGTGCCACCAACGTTCCCTACCTAGAAATTTCTTAACATTAAACTAAAAAGTCCCACCCAGGGAGTCATAACACGGTCTGCAATTCAATGACTATGTTTCTCGAGAGAGGGAGCACCAGCCCTGTGATCAAATCTTTCTCCATCAGCACCTGTTTACCTCAAATACGAGAGAAAACAAGGGTTTGCTGAGGCCCCAGGCCAGGCTGAGGCTCTCCTGGGAATTACATGTTACTACCACAATAAAATTGAAATAATAAATATTTTGAAGCAGCTGAAAGGTGTTTATTTTTGTGTCAATATACCTTGTTTACAGTCTGCTTACAAGCCCGTGCACTTATCTTTGGGGCTGTTTACTGGACTCTCCTGCAGGCTCTGGTGTGGTTTCATACACATCTAAATAACCCCCAGCAAGGGGGCACCTTCCTGCCAGCTGCATGTCCTGGCAGTTATTTTGACACAGTTATGCAAATGGTTGCTCTCACCTTCACAAATGGGCTTGAATGCTCAGGTCCTGTTTTCGACCACACCAGCCTGAAACGCTGATTTCTTTCATTTAATTCTCTTCCAGTTGCAGGGCAATAAACCTTGGTCCTGCGCTCTCATGATCTGATCTTCCACACCACCCCGAGACCTTTCCCCCATCTCAGGGGCTGATGTGGTGACACCCCGAGGTGAGAGCCCAGTGAGGCAGGGACACAGAGCTGGCCACCACATCAGGGCTGAGCCGACTCAGGCTCGGCTGCGTGGTGCTCTCTTGCCTTCACACGTCAGCACCCACTGGAGACAGTTTCACTTCCTTTTTTGGGGCACCCTTTTGAATTTCTGATTGGGGCTTGTTGTGGGTGAGGAGTAAATTTAGCCAGGGGATGTCCCACCGCCGCACAGCTGCACAGTGAGGCTGGCTGGGGGAAAACAGGGGGCCAGTGCTGGCGTGGCACAATCTGGGCTCTGCACAGCCTTTCCCCAAGTCCAGCAGAGAAGATGGCTGTGTGAGCAGAGGGTATGTCAGGATGGGGTGCAGGAACCAGCAGCACCCTCCAGGTGCAGAGGCCATGGGTGTCACCCGGGCTTGGCACAGCAGTAGCACCAAAGTGAGGGAACTTCTGCTATCCTCCCACTGCTGTCCTGGTGGGTCTGCCTCTGCCCCAGTTCCCCCAGCCTGGGCTGGGGCTATTCTGGGACCCTGCTCTTGCTTTCGAGTTTCAGCCCTGCTGCCTCCAGGAACGCGGCTGTTTGTGTGGCTGCAGCTGCGCTGGGGGCAGGCGGGAGCCATCCCCTCCTTTCCGGCTGTGCCACGCCGCCCGTGCCTCTCCAGACGAGGTGTTTCATCAGCTCCAGGTGCACTCTCTCTGCTCCTGCCACGTCCCCAGAAAAAGAGACCCCACCTCCTCCTGGTATGAGACGTTGGGGCTTGCCTGGCCTGGGGAAATCACACAGTGATGTACAATAAAAAAAAGCAGGTCAGGGCTGGTTTTTGGGGCACAAATGTGGCCAGAGGTGGTCATCCTGGAGGGGACCCTGGGAGAGTTTGGGGACCAGAGCAGAACTTTGTGCTTGAGGTTTGTGGCAGTGGTTTGGGAATAAGGGTTGCAAGAGCTCCTATGGTCCCACACTCCTTTGCCGACATTCCTACATCCCTTACTCTGTTCTCAGCTGTGGGACCCCTCCAAGCCCAAGGTGGCCAAACCCCCAGGGTTTATCAAATGGCCCCCAAAAGCCTTGTTAAGCCCTCACCTGGGGGCCTCAGCCTGGGAGAGCAGTTCTCACCAAGCCCCAACCCTTCATGGGATCCACTGCTTCTCTTTGCAGCTAATTAAAGCCTTCCTGAAGCATCTCATTTACTAAATTAGATCCCCCTCATTTTAAAATTACTGGCAGGCTGGGAAAATGAGAAAATAAATGACTGTTAAAATTGCAGTGCAGGAGCTGGCAGAGTGAGAGAGGAGCTGCAGCTGGGGAGGGGAGGGAGGTTTCGGTTCTGCTCAGCACATTTGCTCACCAGACACCCCCAGCGAGGGTGATGCGGGAGTGGATCCAGATTGCTCTTCCCAGGCACTGCTTCCTTCCCTGCCAGGGGATGGAGCAGGCCCTGCATCCCTCTGTGATTCCCAGCCGAGTCTCTCTGGCCCTGTTGAAGGCTTGTTAAGGGTAAAACTCTGGTTGGGAATTTGCCAAGTTGCAGGCAGCGGGGGAGGATGGGAGCCCTGGAGGGGCCAGGGCCACTGATCTATAATTAATAAGGCTTTTTTTCTTGACAGTTATTGCTTATGGAAAAGATTTAGCAAAATCTTTTAATCAATAATTAGTGAGGTTTCCTGCCCCCTGAGTCAGAGATATGCCTGTGCTCTGCCCACGCAGACCTGAGCTGAAGCAAGACTCCAGCTTGTGCCCCAGATTGAGCCCACAAAAATCTGAGGCCGGTGTCCTGTGACCAAGGAATGGGCTTTACTCTGGAAATGTCAAGGTGAATCTCAGGACCTGGGGAAAGCACTGCCCTGCCACCCTCCTCCAGTGCCCCTCCCCAGAAATGTGACATTTCTCAGGGTAAAACCTGGCAACACAGCTGGGATGGGGGTCCTGTGTTACCTGTCATTCACTGCAGCCTCAACCACTGCTAAGGTGATTCAATAACTGCTGGAATTGGTAATTATTGAGGTTTGATCATTGCAGTGGAAAAGAAGTGAACATCCTTCCTGGCAGCAGGTCTCGGTCATTGGGGCATTCCTGGCTGGCAGAGTCTCAGGCAGCAGCTCTCCTGGCAGCACCACAGGGCTTGGGATGAGATGCCAAAGGCAGGGGTTTGCCAGGAAATAACTTTGCTTGAGCAAGGACGGGGTTCAGTGGCAGTGTGGAGGAGCTTTTGCCATCTCTGGGCTCACATTCCCCAGCAGTGAGCCGCAATGGGTGGGTGCATGCATGGATGTGGCTGTGCTGCAGGGATCCTCACCTACAGGACCACCTGCCATAGCCCAGGAGCCCCCCAGGAGCCAGCCCTGCACCTCTGCCACAGCGGGCACTCTCTGCTCAGGAAACTGTGTTAAAGAAGCTTAACTTCAAACACAGTGGGACAGATCTCTCCATCATCTGCCCTCCCTTCTTTTCCCTGGCTCTGATGCAGGCTGAGCATTCTGCTGCTGGCTTCTTCCTTTAGGCTAGCAGCAGCCCAGGGCTCTGGCCTGCTCGTGGGTTTGCTCTGTAGTGATGGGATTTGGGATTTCCTGGGAAAACCATGAGCTTGTCACCCCACATATGGGAAGGGACATTGTGACTGACCCCTTGAGGAGGGTGATGGGAAGAGGGTTTTGCCCTATGCATGGGGCTGGTCCATGGCAAGGCCTCCTCTGCCCAGCTGAGGAGGAGGATAAAGAGGGATTAAAGCCAATGAAGTTGTTTTGGAGCACGAGGCGCCTTTTGGCAGCTCAGGTGGGGTCAGGGCCTGCTGCCAGCTCCCCGACAAAAAGCAGGAGGGAAGGGGCACTGTGCTCTGATATCAGTACAATCCAGGGCACAAGGGAATTGACAGTCCTGCTGCAAAGGATTTGAGGCAATAGTGGATAATGACCTGGCAATGTGCACCTGCAGCCCAAAAAGCCAGACACATCCTGGACTGCATCAAAAGCAGCCAGGGCAGGGATTTGAGGGAAGGGATTCTCCCCCTCTACTCTGCTCTGGTGAGGCCCCACCAGCAGTGCTGTGTCCAGCTCTGGATCCCACAACATAAAAAGGACATGGATCTGTTTGGGTTAGTCTAGAGGAGGCCACAAAGATCTCAGAGCACTGGAGGACCTCTGCTATGAAGAAAAGATGGGAGAGTTGGGGCTGTTCAGCCTGAAGAGGAGAAGGCTCTGTCAAGACATTTTAGCAGCCTTTCAGTACTTGAAGGGGGCTTTTAGGAAAGATGAAGACTGACTTTTTAGCAGGCCCTGATGCAATAGGACAAGAGATAATGTTTCTTAACTAAAGAAGGGTCAATTTAGGCTCAATAAAATTACAATTTTTTTTTTTTTACAGTGAGAGTGGTGAGGTGTTGAAACAGGTAGCTGAGGAAAGCTGTGGATGTCCCATCCCTGGAAAGATTCAAGGTCAGGCTGAAAGGGGCTCTGAGCAGCCTGATCTGGTTGATGTCCCTGAGCATTCCAGGGAGCTTGAATTGGATGACTTTTAAAGRACCTATTCTAGGATTCTATGATTCTATGTCCCCAGAAGACACTTGCAGGGACATGTGGCAATCCAAAGCCTGGTGGAGCAAGGCACTCCACTGGCAGAGGGGAGGGGGATGTGGTGGGGCCATCTCCTTTTTCCAAGAGGCTGGTGAGGGACATCTCCCCCAGAACTGCACACAGTGTGGCTGGGAACTCCCAGCCCCTGTCCCTGGCCAGGTTCCTGGCTGCCCTGATGGGGTGACAACAGCAGAGCACTGGTGCTCTCAGCATAGCCATGGCTGTCAGCCGTTCCACAGGCAGTGCTGCAGGGAAACTTCCCCAGGGCTGTGCTGGGGATGGGGACAGGGCATGAAGCATGCAGGAATCCAGGTTGTTGTGGCACACGTGTGATGGACAGGCTGGTGCTTGTGCTCAACTGGCAGCTACACCAGGACCCCATTCCAAGAAGCACAGGGGTAACAGTGAGAGGGGGACAGAGCCAGACCTGCTGGCAAAGGGGCATGGCTGGCCATGCCTTCACCACAGGACACATGTGCCTGGAAGGCACCTGGCACCCAGAGGCCAACAAACAAAGGTCAAGGGTGGCACAGCCAGGGCCATGTGTTCAATGAGTGCATGGGGGCTTAGTGCAGGCTGTGCCCCAGGCTGATCATTCCCTGGTCTTGGCAGTGCCAGGGGGTTTCACTGGGGTCCCCAGGGTTGAGCAAAAGCTCCACAGAGCCCTTGCAACATGAGTGTGTGTGTTCCCACATAAGCATTCCCATCCCACCCTCCACACTGGTGCCACAGTGCTGACACCCGGCAGCACGTGGGGAGCGAGCGCATTGGAAGGACACAGAGACAGGGATGCTGAGGCAGCGCTAGTTCAGTGTCCTGTTTATTTGTGTGACACTCACAGTGGGGGGACAGGAGCGGGGGATGGGAGGACATGGGCAGAGACATCTGCAGCGGGTGGAGCTGCTGTTCCCAGAAGYGTGGGGGAGGGAGGGAGCCAGCAAAGGGCCGGCGGGGTGGGTTAGTAGCACTCGGATCTGTTCACGGTCTTCTCCACATTTCCAGCCTCGTGCCTGACCTTGCACGAGACAGAGTTGTAACTCTGCCACTTGCTGGCGCTCAGGGTCAGGTAGCTGCTGGCCATGTACTGATTGTTGCTCTGCCGCTGGGACTGGCTGGTCTCCACGCCAGAGCTGATGGTGTCGCCATCAGCCACCCATTGCACGGTCACAGGGCTCGGGTAGAAGTTCTCCATCAGACACACCAGGGTGGCCTTGCCCAGAGACTGCATCTCCTCGGAGGATGGCGCGAAGACGTGGACGGTGGGAGCGACCTTGGGYTGGCCTGTGAGGGATGAGAGTGGTGCAGGGTCAGAGGGGGCTCTGCCCCCCTCCACAGCCCCTGCTTGCCCTGCTGGCACTACCCAGAAACTTCCCACTTTCCCCAAAGCCAGAGCTTATCACTCATAACTGGAATGTATTTAAATTTGGCATATATATATGGTGTATATATATATATGTGCATATATATGTGTGTAATACATCTATATCTATAGATATACATCTCATATATGCTTGTATATATGTTTTATATACATATATGCACATATACATGCATATATGTATTAGATATGATAAATAGATACAGCTAATTAATATATATTAAAATGAACAATATACATACATATGTGGTCCATCTCGTATGAATAGATGTATAATTCTATAAAATGCATTTAACATGAATTTTTATACATTTCTGTATCACATATAAAAGCCCCCTTATTTTATATATATTTTTATATATATTTAACTAAATCTTAATTTCTTTGCCATAAARCCATTTMTTTCTTTTYACAAGGCTTTTTTTWAAAAAAACCCCAAAATTTCACAGACAARCCATCCTGTTTTCTGCCCAGTTCTGTTTTCAGAAATTTTCTTTTCTCTGAAAAACTACCACTACAGATCACAGAAAGGAAGATGGAAAAAAGATGTTTGGTCTTTCTGGTGCGGTTCTGCTGCCTCCTTCAATGTGCAGTGTTTCTATTTCTATCTTCACCTCTATTTCTATCTCTATCTCCATTTGAAAACTARGATGACTCTACAATTAAACACTTTTTGATGAAGAAATGATCAAAGAACGTTTTTCTTGATCTTAGCCCTGAGTAATTTGGTTCAAATTGCAATTTTTTCACCAAATACTTTTAAAAACTACAGACAAAGACAGACAAACGACATTTCAGGCAGCATTTTCAGCACAATAATCTCCATTTTTGACATGTCTTACCTGGACAACGGGCTCTTTAAGATACCCCTGGAATCTTTTGTCTAAGATTCCAGGGTCATGCGGTTTTAACACAAAGTCAGGATGCCTGTGGGCTGCTCACAGCCGAGGACAGGCTGTCCTTCCACAACACCCGCACCCCTTGGCCATGGGACCCCGCAGAAGAGCCCCTGCCCCTCACCAAGGGTGACAGACTTAGTCCTCAGGACTAAGAGTTGAGGACTTAGACTTTAGATCSACAAATTTCTTCGACAAAGACAAAAATCGTCTCTTTTAGAGACCTAAACATGATTTTCCTTCCCCYTGAGACCTCAGACACATTTCCTGGACAAATTTTAAGACTTTTCGACTAAGAAAATACGCCCAAATTCTCCGCGGTGCGCACAGAGTCGTCAGAGTCCGCAGGGACGAGACAGAGTCCCCAACGCCGGGCGTAGTGCCTGACCCCAAACGGGCGGCAGACCCAGCCCGGCGCCAAGTCCGAGAAAAAAACCCCAAATCACCAAAATTCGACAAATTGTCAAAATTCCGCGGTGGGGAAAGAAAGACCGAGGGGAAGTCGGCGACTCACCTAGGACCGTCAACATCGTCCCGGACCCGAATACACCACACAGTGACACAGGGCCATACAAAAACCTCCTGCCTCATGGCAGAGCAGTCCTGGACCCCATGGATGTAGGAGGATGGAGAGGACGGTCTGGAAATATCCCAATGGATGCAGCAGAACGAAGGTGATGGGATGGAGATGCCCCGATGGACACAGCAGGATGAAGGTGCGGGCACAGCTGTACCTGTCGAGATTTGGTCCTGGCTGGCCTCTTTCAGTGCAGCTTCCACCACCAGCAGTGGAGCTAATAACTGAAGGTCTCTGCAGGCAACTTATTTTTATTAATATTTACCCTAAAAATATGAAAAAGCAAGAGGTGGAGATGCCTTCATAGAGCTGCAACAGCCAAGGAAGGGGTGAASCAGAATGGGTTTCAGCTAAAACCAATTAACTTCATATTTCCATGTAAAAGCTTGGCTGCTTCTTTGAAAAGTGTTTTCCCAGTGTGGTGSCAATCCCACAGATTGGCATATTCAGTGCTCAGCTTGGACCACTAAATGCCAACAGCACCAACGTAAATTCAACCCACAGATTTTCAAATGATGTGGTTTGTGCAAGTGGTTATAGAAAGARGCAGAGTCAGTGAACTTCCTGAGTCACAGGAACTATATAAATAGTTCACTATAAAACAGGTAAAACTTTGAAGATTTTGTGGTTTGAGACACTTTTTCTTTCAGAGGTTTGCTTTACCTCTGGGAAGGTTTATGCTTTTGTGCAAAGCCTGAAACAATCCAAAAAAGAAAAAGAATCACTGAAATTGTCTATGCAAAACATTTAGCTGAAGCCACTGCTCTCTATTGTGGATGGTCGTTTTCTGAGCAGTTCTCAGGCTTCAGTGGGGTTTCAGTTTCATTTTGTAAGAGGACAAAAGAGGAGGACAGTGTTCATCTCTTCAGTCCTGCTCTTCTCCCTAGACAGAGGCATGGAGGAGGACAGAGGCTGTGCTGAGCGCAGCAGGATGTTGCTGAAGTAGCTTCTGGCATTGCCACAGGAACAGAAGATCTTGAAAGTCTCTCCAGTATTGGCAGACACTTCAGAGATGCTGCCTGGACCAGGGAATGTGGAGAGGGAAAGGGGTTGTCAGTCTGTGCCCCAGGACAGGCCTCTCTGACCTGCAGGATGGGGCTCCTGTGCCAAAAGGTCCTGATGGAAGACAGGAATCACTGCCTCAGGCAGAGCCCAAGGCCTTGAGCCCRAGGCCTTGGCCCCATGAAGAGACTTGGCCAAGTAAGAGGAYGTGKCTGGCAGCAGAATGAGGTGGTGGGGCTGTGACACAGCAATGCCAGGCMCTGCACAGCCCCTGGGTCTCCTCCTGCACAGCATGGGGCAAGCAGGAGGCCATTCAGAGCCAATGGTCATGGAGGGGGGATATGAAGCTGCATCAAGMCCACAGCCTTGYTCAGYCCTGAGARGGAGGGCAGAGAAGCTCCATCATTAACTCCTCTGTTTCCAGAGGGCTGTGCCCCCTGTGGTTATGGTCCAGAGGCTCCTGACACAGATGGGCTGGRAGCTGGGCTGGGAGGCATCAGCAGGGCCCTGAGCACCAGCCAGGGAGATCAGGAGTAGCTTGGTTCTGGAGCACAGGGCAGGCACAGGAATTCATCCCAGCATTTCCCTTTTGAGAGCATAGGCAAACATTGGACAGGTTTTCTAGAGAGCTGGATGATATCCCAGGCCTGCAAGTGTTTCACAGACAGTTGGACAATGCCCTACATTTTTGTCATCCCTGAAGTGGCCACGCAGTTAGACTGTGTGATCACTGAAGGCCTCTTCCATCTTAAATGGTCTATTCAGTTCTATCCTATCTGTTCTCTTCCACAAATGACAATGAAAGGGCTGTAAGGATGGAGCTGTGTCACGAGGAACATCCACATTCACCACAGGGCAGAAAAAGGCAGGGCTGTGCCAGGGACCTGCCCCACCAAACAGGGACAGCAGAGACTCCTAACAGGCCCTGCCATGGCAGGAAGACCACTCCCCATTTCTCCGTTTCACCA
>QVAJ01000733.1:20440-87973 GCA_003546035.1 Mixornis gularis | reverse complement strand
CTGCCAGGCCTCCCCATACTTATATGTGGACCATTGCCCACCATACCATAGGGGCTTCACCTGCTTGGCCTGTTTGATGGCAGCACATGTGTCACAGTCATGGATAACCTGGGTGATACTGTCCATGGTTAAATCTGCCCTTCAGCCTTGTGCCCACTTACAGGTGGCATCCCTGCCTATGTGATGGCCTGAGGCATCATGAGCCCATCAAGCTAGGAACAACTCYCCCTTGTGTTGCCAGTCCACATCTATCTGTGACACCTCTATCTTTGCAGCCTGATCTACCTGCTCATTGTTTCAGTGCTCCTCATTAGCCCAACTCTTGGGGTCACGGGCACCCACATGACAGACTTCCACACGTAACTCCTCTACCCAAGTGGAAATGTATTGCCATTCTTCAGCAGCCCAGACTGGTCTTCCGCTACACTGCCAATTGGCCTTTTTCCACCTTCCTGGAGCCACAGCCATGTGCCAACTGAACCAGGCTGGGCTAGACCACATGGTACCCCTTAGTGAGGCTTCTATATTCAGCACACAAAAAACAGGTTACCCAGGAACTGTTACTCCTTTTCCACCCTTTCCTCTTGATGGCCTCAGGCCTCACATTTGGCTCTGAGAGTCCTCAGAACCTTTCTGTATCAGGAGGGTAAAACAAATTGACCCGTTTTCTTTTTCTTGCCATGTCTGATGTGCTGGATGATCAGAGGAGTTTTTTTAATTCTCCCCTCTATTTTGGAAGGTAATAAGAAGCTGGTTAAGAGGCTCTTGTTAAATTGACCTAAAATATTAGCAACCATGTTAGAAAGCAGTGTTGTAGCAGTGGGACAGTATGGTTGGCAATGGTTTTTTTTTTCTCTCATTCCCACTCCCCCATCATGGTCATTTTCCATCATTGTTATTCTGCTGTCCCTCCCTTCTGTTTTTTCTTTCCTGCCTTCTGGAACGTGGGAAGATAAGCAAGGTATCTAGTCTTGGCTGAGAGCACCCTTACACTTTCTACCTTTAGCTGTTTCTAATGGAACAATTTGGTGAGCAGTGAAGACATCCAGTCTTATTTTGTTGGCTCTGGCTTCCAGCTTAAGAATGATGGTGGTGCACTTGGAGACTTGCAGAAAAAAGGACTAAATGTACTATTCTGTTACCTTTATCACTTTGAGGAAACAGAAGATTCTGAACCAGGAAAACTGGGACTGCTAGGTCATCAACTTCCTTTCCCATCAAAGCAGAATTTCAAACTCAACCAGTTAGGTGGTTGGGGCTTTTATTGGTTGTCTTTTGGATTTCTGCTGTAATTAACCAGTGTTTAATATCTTCCTTGTGTTCGAGTAGAAGTCTTGTTATTCTGTTATACGTTGCTTTGGCATGGAAGGTTAACATCTTGTGAGGAAGAAAAGTATGATGGCGATTTGTACATTAAGAAAATTAATTTAAAAATTAAATTCATTTTCTTCCAGGTATGTTCTTGTGCAAGAATAAGTTTTCCTTAAAATTATAAACACACATTTATGAAGTAAGTAGACCTTTATAAAATTAGCATTGAACACTGTCCTATGTTCTACCTCCCTATCCTTCCCCTAAACCTTAATTAAGCTCTGCCAGTCTTGAAATCATGAAGCGACGTTTTCTTTTCCATTTGCTACTTAAAATGCTGTTGGGGAGATTTTTTTTTCCTTTGGTTTAGTTTGGTTTTTTGAAAGGAATAAAGTATTCCTCTGAAACGTGATTTCCTCGAAGATGGGCTGTGGCATCTTGCCTGCTTGATGACATTTCATACAGCTGAGTTACAGATGTATCACCCAGTTCTGTTACTGAAAGACAGACTTTGATGTACCTGTATGCAAATGGGAGGGAAAACATATCAGTCTCTCTTGATTACATGACAGTCATTTGGTTATTAAGAACCCTTGTATTTACTTTGGAATAAGTATCAAAGTATTTGACAGTTTCTTGGCACAAGGTTTGTAGCTCTCGAGGAAACATAAACTTGGTGCATTCGCCTGAGTTTTCTTGACATGATGATTGCAGACTCAAATTCAAAGATAGAATTGTTTAGGCTGGAAAAGACCTCAGAGCTAATGGAGTCCAACTGTTACCCCACCATGATGTGCAGTAGAATAGAGTGTATGATTTTCCTGTGCAGTTCTGCAATGCAGAATTCAGGGGACCGAGTTGAAATGTGTGACTGAATAATTAAAGCCTCCAAATCATCATCATATCCTTCTGTCACATTCTCACTGCTTTATTATGACCTTTCTTCTTTCTCAAGGTGTTGTTTCCCCAGCAGTGCTCCACAGGACACAAAGGTTTTAAGCTTCTGTGGATTTTTGTTGTTGTTTTCCTGTGTGGAGGCTTGTGCCTTGTAGTTGGTGTCTGTTTTACGATTCAGTGGAGAAAGAAACAGCTCTTAATCTTCCGTGTTTATTGTTACCTTTTAAAGGTCAAGACATTTCTGTTTGATTATCTCTGTGTACATCCCTTTAAGAACTTGAAGAGAATTCCAACACCTGGTGAATGTAGTTGGGTCTCATCTTCAACTAGCAGGGAGTTTTTGTTCAGTGTTCTGCAGGATGCCAGTGATGTCTGACAAAAATCTGCCTCATATGTAGGATTTGCTATTTATGGACACTGAAAAGATACTAATAGCTGGTGTTGTGATATTATGAAGACAGATGCAAATAATCTTTTTTTCTGGCTTTTTCTTATAATTCACTGTGGCTTGAATTTTTTTTTTTTYTTCCTTTTTCCTACTTACAGCCATATGGCCTCAGAGCTGGATTGGGTTGAGGGCAGAAGAGTGAAAGAGGGTGCCAATACTTCAGCTTAGCTGCAACAAGAATCCATACCCAAAATAAAATTTTTCAGTGTCTGCCTGTATCTGTACAGCTGTTCCTTCAATCTGTTGTGGATCCAGCCTCAAATGAAATGTAGGACTTGCTGATTGTAGCAGCATTTTGTCCTAGAACTTGAAATATGAAAGGTCCCATAAATCATAATCAATATGTTTGTGTCCCACAGATCTGGGATTCATCAGATACAGGGAAATACCAGCCAACTCATCATTTTATCAAATAGTGTTTGAGAAGGTGTTTGCTTATGGAGAAATGAAAACCTGTTTTGGGAGGTGGGTTGGGTGTATCCGGAGGGGTTTCAGCTCCATGTGTACCTGCTGCCTGTGTATCAAGGTGGAATTGTGTCAAAGTCCCACTTTTTGAGATTTCTGCCTTACATTATAAAGAGTAAGAAATGTTAAGAAAGTGGCAGAATGTGTGGTTACAAGGAAAGCACGTCAGACAGGCCATGTTGTGGAAGCACACAGTGTGGTAGGGTTAGGAAAAGGCCTTGAGACCACAAAACATTTGTTGGCAATTATGTGTTGTCTAACAAAATTACTGAAGTTTCTAATTTCAGATGTTTGTGTATAATTTGTATTTGGTGGGAGTTGCTTCAGCTTGCAAAGAATATTCACTGTTGTCAGAGATGGCAGCTCAGTAAAGATTTTTTTCCTTCATTTTTCTTTCAGAAACAGTATTTGAAAAAAGTAAATTTAGGTGTGAACATCTTTTCTGATTTTTTTACCTAAGCTCTCATTTGCTAACTAAAAATCACTAAGAAGCTTAAACTTTATAAACCAGCTAGTTGAGGTTGTGTACTACATGCTGTAGCAATGAAAATGGTTCTACTGGGGGATGCTCATTCTTGCTCTTTGCCTTTTTTCCACTGCCCTTGGGTTGGGTGTCTGTGTAGTAAAATGCATGACCTTGAAACTTCTGAACAGTCAAGCAGATGACCCCAGAGTCACTCCTGGCAGGAGTTTGAGGTCTTATTCCCTGCCTCCCCTCCCCTGCCTTGGTCTAGTGGAGGCATGTTAAGAGCTCTGGATATCCTCCCTGTTTGACTCTACGTAGTCTCAGTTGGCTTCTGGGCTATACTTAATTGTGTACAAAGAAACACCAGTGAGGTCAGGACTAGTTTGGCTGCTGTGGGTTTGTATATTGTATTTTTGCCATGTGTTTGTCTGCCTTGAGCAGTTTGGGAAACTGAGAAAGAATATATTCTGTGGTGGTCAGATCCAGATCCATGGCTGGACTTGGGTGTGAGCAATAACACAGGGGTCAAGGCAGTGGGTGCTGTTGTCCCTGTGCTCCCTTTCCATGTACAGCTTCCTTGTTAGGGAGAGTTTGGGTTACTTTTCATGAATAATTGAATAAACCAGTCTGTTTAAAAGCATTACTTACAATAATCAACCAGTGTGATAGTGCTACAGATGAAGGAATGTGTTAAGGAAATGAGTATTTTTAAACAGGAAACTCTTCTGATGACCTTAGTGGTTGGAACAAATTATATTTGTGATTCTAGACTTTTCACAGTTGTGAAGACAGGATTAGATGTATCAGCAACTATTGCCTAAATAAATGCAAAGTCGTAGTTTTTTTCAGATTTGAGTTTTAGCAGATGTTGACAGGGCTCTGATTTGATTTGATTTCCACAGGACACCAATTTATCAGTGCCCGAGACTTACCATTAGCAAATGAGACTCTTCCCCTCCTAGCCAAAGGTGTTTTCTTTCACATGCCCTTCAGAATGTTTAGATTCTGCTAATTGAAAGAAGAACATCAGGTGCTGGGAATACCTGTAACACAGGTGTTTACAGGAGGCAGGGGATGGGATGAAGATCTGCAAAAGGTATCACTATGGATATTGCCCTTTTCCAGGGTTGTTTTTTTTTTTCCTTTTATTTGATTTTTACTTCATTGTTAGTTACAATGTAACTAACTTGTGGCACAGCCCCCTCAAAGCTACAAAAAACTTTCCTTGACACAAATATTCTCTATTTGCTTGTAGCTGTGGCTCAGTATTCTAATCTTAAATTACTGTTAAGATTATAAATCATAGTTTAAGTCATAAAATGTCTGTGTATAAATCCTTGTATATGTTACTTTTATCCTAGCGAGTTATATGAGTCTTAAACTGTGAGATAAATCTGTGTAGCAGAGTTGTAGCAGGGCAGTTGGGATGAGGTGATTACAGGCTGGTTTGAAACAGAGGAGGAGTAGCAGAATGCTTAGTGAAACCAGAAAATGGTAGATAACAGTAAGAAATGAATAGTCTTGTATTTTTATTTAAAATGGAAGGCATATAAATTAGATTTGACAAACTCAGTGGCTGAGTATGTACTAACACAACTGCTATATTGCTGATCCTTCTTCCTGGCAGGACCAGTGTTCCCTGGACTGCATCCAGAGGGAAAAAAAAATAAAATAAYTAAACATACAGAACTTGTGAATAGCTAATAACTGACAACTTGTTCTTGTGATCATTACATGTTTTCTGTGCCCTACAGCACCCCACTGCATCTTCCATGGGCAAGCTCTTGCATCAGGTTTGCTTGTACCATTTATTTGGGTTGTTCCCTTTTTGGGTTAAGGCCTTTTAGCCACAATTGTGCTACAAACAGATTTTTCCTCACTGTGGAAAGAGCCTTTTCTGGTTTTATGCACTTCTGTCCAAAATATTCAGCAGTAATAATAACCCACAAGGTTTTTTGGAGGATTTTCCTTTCTTTAGTGGATATTTGTAAGTAGCGAGTGGACAGACACTTTATGCTGTACTCTGCAGGGCTTCGGTCACATGTTGGTGCAGCTGGTGAGGTTTGGGAAGCCCAATAAACTGACTCGTGACAAGAGGTAGCCTTGCTGTGTTCAAACAAGCAATGTTTTGACACTGCAAAATAAAGAGAGATTCTGAATCGGTATGAGATAATTCCCTGGGGTGATGGAAGGGGACTGTGGGATAGATTGATGACTCATGCAGTACTGATACTATCAAAATTGTGTTCATCACATGAAATAGGTTCTCAGTGGTCTTTCATAACGGAAGCTGTGAGCTGCAAAACTTGAGAATTTACTTCGTTGGTCCTCATCAGTGGGGTGTCATATTTGGGAGAATGATTGCAGTGAAAATGTTACCTGATGCTGTGTAAAGAACATTGCCTAATTTTGGGCTAGAAGGACGGTAGGACAGTTCACTTGAAGTTAACATTGCTGTTTTGTAATTAGTAAAAGTATCTTCAGCAAAACATGGTTCAGATTAATTTAACTAGAGATAATTCTGTAAGCACAAGGCTTTTACATTGTGACCAAAGGAGGATAACCTCCCAAATCCCCAAAAAATCTTGGTGACATACTACCTTCAGATGATAAACCTGGTGATAGTGTAGTAACTTCTGCAGATCTGTCGGTTTGTAGACATTTTTAGTAACAGTGAAGTAATATGTATTTAGTGGAATTAGCAATTGGTGTTTTATGGTAAAGGCAAGTGTGTATTTTGAGACTGAGGCAAACTTAGGTTTAAAGGAAATCCAGTTGCTGTCTTTATAGGAATTGGTGTTACACCTTTGAGATTCATCTTCAGGGGTTTTTTAGGTGTTTCAAGAGAGTTTCTGCTGTCTGGGCTTTCATGTGACATTTCTGGAGAGTCTTGAATACATGAATTTATTAGCAGAGATTCTGAGCAGTGAGTCCTTGACTGAGGGCTATTGAAAGTGAGGCATAAACCTAGAATCTGTAATTTGACAGAAGAATGTTGCATTGATGCCTTTAACCTTCTTTTGGTCTTTCAGTAGATCTTACTGGATCTTGATACCATGTTAATAACATTGCTGATTTCCAGCTTTTGCAGGAAGGGCCTTTACTGGTGACTTTCGTAGTGAAATTTTTTTTTGCTCACAACAGAGAAAGTAACAATAGGATCCTAAGGAAAATCTGCATGCAGAATTATTGACTTTGAAATTACTTTTTCTTTTTTCTTTCCCAACTGCAGTGACTTGGAGAATTTTTTTAGGGGTGTTGTATTAGCCTGTCATGTAGAATTCCTTGAGATTTCTTGAGAATTTTTTTATTTCAGTCTTACTCTTCTGGGAGTACCTTGGTTTGAAAAACAGCTGTCTGCTGAGGAAAGTAGGAGCCTCTCTTGGAATGGAAAATATGATCCCCTCCCTCCAAATTATTATAACTTTGAAATTAAGGGGCTTTCAGGCAAAGATATGGGAAGAAGAATACCAGTTCTTTACTAATATATATATATATGTGTGTGTGTGTGTGTGTGTGTGTATGTGTATGTATGACAAGGCAAACAAAGAGAGCAGAACCCCTCAGGCCTCTCTGGGCTGTCAGGCCCTTTCCCCTCTGGTGCAGTTCCGCTCACGGCCGCCAGGGGCGCTGCTGGCTCCGGGCAGGGCGGGTGCGGTGATTGCCCCGCGCCTGCAGGGGGCGCTGTGCCCCGAGCCCTGAGGGGACGCGGGGATGGCGGACGGGCTGAGGGGGGAAGAGGGGCTGCAGCAGAACCTCGGAGCAGAGGCTGGAAGGGCAGGGCGGGCTCACCCAGGGTAGCAAACAAGAGGTTGCAGAAACTCCACGGGTGTAGCAGGAACCACATGGCATCCCAGCAGGGCAGGGGGTACAGGGCTACAGCGTAGCAAAAAAACTCAGAGCAGTGACAAAGAAATGGTGGGGCTGGACAGTGGCAGCCCTGCTCCATAACACAGCAGAGAGGCTCCCTTGGGCAGGAAAGGGGCTCAGGGTTTCCCCTGAGGCACCCAAGCCGATGGTGAAGGGTCCAATCTTTGGTAAGGCTGGGTGTTAATAAAATCCCAGTGCAGCAGCCACTCTCATGAGCAGAGCTCCACTCACGGTAGAAGAAAGGCAGCAGGAGACAGAACCCCGCCGTGGTGACAAATTCTCCCCACAGCAACCTCAGCCTCTCTCCTCTCCAAATGCTGAGACAACAAGAGAGAGCCGGGAGCTGCCCCAACCTCATTTTTCCCAGCCCAATTCTCGAGGTATCTCCACTGCTCAGARAGAAACCCTCAGATAAGAGGACTGCAGCCAGTGCCATTCTCCCCTGAGCTTGGCAACTTCTTTTGTCTCTTCTAAGTACCCAGTCGTTATTGTCTCTTGGCAATATATGGGAAAAAATATGGAAAAAAATCCGTAAGAGAAAGAAACAAAAAGGAGAATCCCAACAGGAGTCTTTCTAGAACCTTGGGGAGAAGGAACCGTAGCAATTGTAAAAGCTTTCAAATTCTAAATTTTTGAAGTATCTTTCAGAATTRGGGAGCTAAAATTACTTTCTAAATGTATGACTAAATCAGTGCTCAATAAAGAGCACTTGAGCATCGAATAGAAATATATAAGAATTTTTAATTATTATCCACTTGTGTCAGGTTTAGAGTGTTTTAAACTCATGGTTTATGGGTTAGGTCAAGTACACTGGAAAAGTTGACAAGATAATTAAGGAAAACTTAGAATAGCTTTGGTCCTAAGAGAAGCTAAACTTCTTGGGAAATGTGTAATTTCTGAAGCACTGGAGGATTTAGCCATGTAGCTGTAGAGAATATAGGATTACGAGAATTCAGTGGTTTTCATAAGACCAGGGCACATTCTAAGAAAACACATATAAAAATCAGAAAAGCTCTGCAGTTTGAAGGTATTGGAAAGTCTAAAGTTGCAGAATTTTGGCTGAAAAATAGAGCTGTTAATAATGGCATGCCAAGACGGTTTTCTTGGGAAAGGAGTTGCATTACCAAAAGGAAAATTTTGTTCAAATACATACAGATGTTTTTTGTGCGTGTATATATATATATGTATCTAGGTATGTATATGTGTGTGTGTATATATATGTAGATCGATGGGTTTAGAGTTCTCTTACCAGTCAGCTGGAGAATTTCCAGGAATAAAAATCAAAATGCTCATTAATTAATAAAAGTCATGATAGAGAAGTGATTTTTTTTTTTCCCCCTGGTCTTAATCAAGACTGGGGAGAGAGAAGACTGGGAAACTGGAGAAATCTAGTCCAGATGAGTGGGCAGAGAAAGTGAAACAGCATTTGTACAGGTCACACCAACAGCTTCTACATATTAGATTGACAGGAATTTAATTGCTTTAAGATTCACAGCTGTTTATGAAATGYAGCAAGGCAATTAAAGTGTCTTCTGATCATTAGTTAAAATGAAGGGACTGATTATAGCTATTGGAAATCCTTAAGTCTAAGAGTATCTGCATGTTCTGTGTTAGCAATGTAGGGAGTTCTTTGTGCCAGTCTAAAGTAATGTAGATGCCTGAACAAGAATGGCTCTGTCTCAGGAATGTTTAAACTGATTATTCAGACAATTTAAACATGGTGTGAGGTGTCAACATAAGAAATGCTGGTGTATTCCACTTATCACAGAAATTGTCTAAATCTTGGTAACTGAAACAGTCACTGCCATAAGAGATGGAAAAAGCAAGCAGCACTTTAGCATAATCCCTTGAAACTCACAGGTTTGCTGAAGTGGCTCTGGCCATTTTAATGTTTAATTAATTTTTTAATAATAAATAATAAACCACTGCAATTTAGTGTGCTACTTCTTAACAACACCTTTCAATCGTCTGAGAARGTGCTTCTGTATCATCACAGCATTTGAGAGGATAATGTCAGTGGYGCCCAGGCTTTTGGAGACAAGTGTCAAAGCCTGTTGCTTTGAACTCAGTTTCGTTGCTACTGAGTTTCTTGTGTGGAGTCTTTYATATTCCAATTGCCTCAGTTTAAATGCAGGAGATTGAGGAAAAACCAACTTAGCGGCTTGCTTCTGCATATCTCTTGAAACTATTTTAATGCAGTTTTATATGAGCTGAAAGCAGATCTTTGAAGGTACTGACTTCCGTATGAACAGTAGCATCTCTTCTTGGGTTTAGGCTTTTTGGGGATTTTTGTTTTTGGCTTGGTTTGGTTTTGAAGTCCTTGGATGGTCCTGCTTTCTGTCCCGCATCCAGTGCCAAGCATCCAACAGGTTGTTGCTGCTTTACCAGGTTTCAACACCAGCAAGAGGTGCCCCTGGTGATCTTGGGGGAGATTTGAAATAAAKCCACACTCAGACTAGATCTGAATTTAAGATTAGGTGACTTTTCATACTGTGACATGTCTGAGTAAGACTGTTTTGAGTGTGAAGAAGTACAGATTTTCTGATTTAGGATGAAAAAGTTGAAACAGGTGGTGACTTCTCCTTCACAAGTACCACCAATCTGTGCCTTCATCCATGACCTTCCTGTTCATGAGCTCCTGCATTCTGAAGCCTTTTGTCTCTTGGCAAAAGAATTAAGAAACAAAACAGATACTTATTCAATGTTCTGTTTGTTGAACAATGTCTCTTCAGTGCCCTGATGAGTCACGGGTATTGTTGAAAAATAAATGTAGTCATGTAGATTTTCCYAGTACTTGCACGCAAGGGTCTTTGTTGGTCTGAATGGATAAGCTTCAATCTGATATTTTTGCATTCCAGTATTTGTCTTTGTAAGTGTAATAGTTTGTCYGAGCTTGCATTCTGGACACTCAGTGTGGTGTGTCAGTACTGGGTAGCACTGCATTGATGGGTTTTTTGTACTGTTGGGGCATCAAATATGTGAACTTCCCGAAGTTCATAGATTCATATTGTTTTAAGGGAATTGCTTGCAATCTTTTTATTTTAATAAAGAGATTCCAAGTGATTAAATGATTTGTAGTTACTTAATAGTGCTCAGTGTTAAGGAGCTGTGGTGGTAAAAGCTGCTTGTAATGGAAGAGCTTGAGGAAAGCAGAGCTGTTTGGTGTCAAGTGGAAGAACTTTGGTGTTTTGTTGCTCCCTTGAAACTAGGTTTTGTTAAAACTTTTTGTTTAATCAAAGCTTTGTTGTGTTGTGGGTTTTTGAGGGGCCTGGTGCAAAATGTGTCCTCAGCAGTTGTTTTCGGGGCATCCAAAAGGGAGCAGGTCCCTCTCTTCCCATTGTGATCCTGCCCCCTTTGCCTTCCTGCCTCTGTTTCTCTCAGTTGTGCTGCTGCACTCCTCCTCAGGCAGCCTCATGATGGACAGAGTTTTCAGCACATTTAAGTGACCTTTCAACAGTGCTGGCATTAATGACAGCACCAAAGCTGCACACCAGATTTGAGGTGAGCCCTCAAAGAACCTGTGTGCCGTGGACATGGAGAGATCACATGTGAGAGAAAGAAAAGGAAAACCAAAAGTGAGTTACCTGTCTGACATKCATGGTTGTTCTAGTACAGATTTTCTGCGTAATTTATTGGTATTTTTCTGTCTCCTGTCTGTTTCCCAGACTCAAAAAAGTAAGAAATTGGCCACCAGAAAACCAGAGGCGTAATTTGGCAAGAAATAGATGAGCATATCCTAGGACAGRAGGAGGTCAGTCTGTGTGAGTAGGGAGGACTTGAGAATACAGCTTTTTGGGTGGACCAAAATCTGTGAATAACTCCATGGGGGAGTCCTGGAAAAAAATAGAGAAATTGGAGTTAGTGATGTGATAGTAAGAAGATGGAAAGGCAAGAAGTCACTATGAATGAATTGAGAAGCAGTTTAATGATAGGACMTTAACAAGGGAATTATAAATTATATTAATTATATCATCATAATTGTAAGTTATAATACTTTGATAATATTATGTGTATTATTATACTCATTATATAATAACTAAATGATAATTAATTACCCAGTTTAGTGTAAGGTTTGCCTGACCATAGAAGGKTATTGAAACTAGATGWGCTTTAATGTCCCTTCTATCCAAACCATTCTCTGATTCTATAAATGTGACCACCTCTCAAATGGCAGCATTTTTAGTAGRTTTCTCAGGTTTGGTCCAGTTAATGGTGCTTTTTATTTCTCATGCAATTGACAATCAAATACTTTTATCTTACAGTAGGATTAGTAAAGGTAAATAACCAAGTAGYTTGATAAGGACATTTAGAGGGAATGCCATCAAATACATGGATACAGGATCAAAAGATGCAGGACAGAATCTATATCCATATGCATATTTTGGGAAACAGCAATTGCAAAACTTAGGCAGAAGTGGTAAGGAAGAATAAGTGACTTAAGGTACTGACAGCCTGTCTCTTCCAGATCATCATTAATGTTGATATGGATATGTTACTGCAAAAGAGTATTTTTCAGGCCTTTGGTTATGKGTGTCACTGCATGGGACATTCTGGAGACATGTTTGGTATGTGCTGGAGTTGGTTCACCTTTCCTCCCTAACGTGCTTCATTCTTAAGCAGAYGATTTAAAAATGGTTCTTGTGTTCAACACTTTGTTGTGATAAAGATGCATTTCACAAAAAAGGTTTTAACAAATCCTACTTGATAGAAAATCCTGCTGCCGAGCCCCTGCCTTGGCAGCAGCCTGGGATCAGCATGTTACATTCAACCTCAAACAGGTGCTGGCTGGGGGCAGCCAAAAAAGGAACAAGGTGCAGTTGGCAGAAAGCACAGAATCACAGAATGGGCCAGGTTGGAAGRGACCACAGTGGGTCATCTGCTCCAACCTCCCTGCTCAGCATTTTGTTGCCAACATTCGGTTCATGCTGTTCAGGGAGAGCTCCATTTCATCAGAAAATACACTTATTAAGTAGTGTTGCAACTGGAAATAAATTGTACATAAATTTAACCACCACAGGGACCCATGGTGGGGCTTCCTAAGTGTGCAAGCAGTGAACTGTTCTGGTCCTAATAGGGATTGATGTTTTTTTTTCCCTGCCATGAGAGGAAGTCTGTGTGTACCAGCTGGCTTGCTTTGCTGCCKCCTCCTGTGAATAATTCAGCTGGTTTCTTTTTTTTTTTTTTCCAGTTTATCATTCTGTAGTTCAGCCAGGATCTCTGAATCATTCATCTGATTCTTTGTGATCGTGTCAGATGACTTATGTGCACCCAATATATTAGTGARGTCTGATTTCTTAGTAAAATTATATTGTGTTATTTATGTAGCTTTAACATGAATACTGATGAAGTTCGGGGTTTTTTTAAATATGCCAGTGCTTTATTTTAAAAAGTCACAGTGTCTGCATTCACCATAAATTTTTGCCTAGTAGCTACTCCCCTCACCTCAGTTATTTCAAGATTAACTGTAAATCTTTTCTCTAAAAGCATGATTTTACAGTGCAGGTGAGGGCATGGTAATGACGTGTCAGGAAACTARCCAAATCTGAAACCGAGCCCTAGAAATCCATTGAAAAATGTCATAGTTTACAAACTGAAATAACTTSTGTACGGAGTAGACACTGCAGGTTACAGACCTTCTCATTGTATGTTTTTAACATCCATGATGAATTTTGGGTGTTGTGCTGCTGTTTGAGTGTTTTGGGGTTTGCTGGTGGGTTTTTAAATGATTTTCACGGTCTCATAAATGAGTTGGATATTTCCATTTTTGAATCAGCCTGCTTCAGTCTTTAGTGTGGTGCATCGTGCCTAAATGGCACCTTTGCTCTGATCTTTCTGGTTGCTACCAAAGTTTGAATATGAGCTTTTTGCAAGTAGTAAGTATGAAATGCTCTCTTTCCTGTAAAATATTTGTGGCTGATGGGGTAACTTCTTGCATATTAGTGGAGGGAGGAAAAAAAAAATCAATGTTGCTGACATCCAAAAACACACCATAAAAATAAAGCTTCATACCAGTTTAATAGTCTGAAGTATCTTTATTGTGTTAATTAGTCACTATGCTTTATATAATGAGTCTTTGAAGGATGTGAAAGGAAAACTACAGAATGGCTTTTATCATTCCCCCATACCTGATTGTTTCTAGATTTGCATCTTCAGAGGCAGTTTTTATGGAATTTTTTGGGGATACCRTAGAATGACTTGGTTCAGGCAATTATTTCTGGCCTCATTCATTATAATAGTTGGTTACTACGTGCCAGACAGTTATTCTACTTTGGTATTTTATCCTTGATGTATCTAGGAAGTGACAAACAGAAACTCTGAGTGTTTTCATTTCTATAGTACACTGAGGTTTTGTTTTGAAATAGCATTTTCATGATGGGCAACACATTGCRTCTATACAGCATTCTTTCTAAAGCTTTTCACTTTGGAATCTTACCARAATAACTGTGTCAGAGATATTTATAAGTAAGCTTCAAGCCTTCATTGTTGGCTTGGAAGTTTAAAGGTCTGTCCATTGATCTGCCTGACTACTCTTAATCTGGTTTTTTCCAACTTCTTCTGTTGGTTTTTGTGGAAGCAGACAGTACATTCCCTATGGGTCAGAGGATTCCCAGTCCTTCCTCCYCATGTGTGTAGCTTTCCTCAGCTTTTTGAAGGGGATGGCAACGTTTCTGATCTCCATCATAATGAGAACTGGAAGTGGTACCTGGTGTGATAGATGTTCACCCACAGGTGTACACAGAGCCGACATCTGTCAGTCTGTGTCTGTGTTCCGCAGGGAGCTCCAACAGCATAAAAGGGAAGTGTTAGAGCTGGAGCTTTTCCTGTCTCCCTGTGGACCAGGCTTAAGGATTTACTGCAGCAGTGGAAGAACAATTCATTAATTTGGCTTAACTGAGCCTAGAAGCTGCTKCTAAGGCTGCTTTTGTGATCCAGTTATTTAACCTTCTTTTGTGCTGTCAAATGCTGACTCCTGGCAGATGAAGCAAATAAGCATTTAAGGCAGCCAGTTCCAGAGTTTCAAAGGAGCAGCTCTCTCTTCTCCCTGTGTACGTGTGCAGTTCACAAGCATGGCTTGTATGGAATAACCTGGAATGCACTGACTTTGCACATCCTCTCTGACCTGCAGGATTCACCCACCTTGGCTTTTTAAAACTGTAAAATACCAGTGGTGCCTTTGTCCTACAACTGCTTTRAAACTTCAGGGTGGAAAAGATGTAAATGTGTCAGTATAGAATTTTCTTATTCTAATTTCAAATTTTCTAATTCTGAATGTTCCTTTGGATTGCTTTGCCARTTGCAAAATTCCTCATGGCTTGATCAAACTAAATTTATTCGTTTTGATAATTTTTTCTATAATTTATTAGGCAATTAATGGTATTGTAAAATACAGTCCCACTGTGTAATTGTGAACAGAGTGGAAGAYCAAATCTTTTGCTATTAACATATTGGTCAAATTCCTTCCCTTTCTGTCATYAAGATACATGTAATTAGATAATCAGTATTTGCCTAGTGTCTAGAACTTGATGTTTCAGTGATTCTGTTGTATGTGCAAAGATTTAATGAAATTCTGCATTCATATAGTTGTGTATCTCTGTGCTGCCACTTCTTCATCAGACAAGTTTTGTACTTTGATAACTTAAATTCCCTGAAAGGGATGCAAGTCCTGCTGCAAATTAAGAATTACCAGTGACATGCATTTTCAGTGAAGTCGTGCTAAACATCTAATGCTGCTTCAGAGGCATCGTGATGCTCTCAGGATGTTCCAAATAGGGCCTTTGAAATAGAATTTCTAATGGCTTAGTCAAATGCATCACCATATGAAATGATCAGATGTCATTTCCATTTTAAAGAGATTCCTGTAATATGAAAGATTCCAATCAAGATGTTTTCACACTTCACTTAGCTCATCATATGCAAACTAAATTAAGGTATCAGTCGACCTACCAGATGTGGTAGGCGCAGACCTACCAGAGCCCGGATCTCAGGGATAGCAGCAAGCGTTGGCTGCTGTATAGTGTGGAAATCCAAAGCTTTTTTTGATTGCAAGTAATGATTTTCATCTTCTAGTTCCTTATTGCCTGTTGATCAATTTGGCTTTTGCCTGATTAATACAAGTTTAGTTCTGGRAGAACATGCACCAGGTAACCACATCTTGGAATGGGTACTAGTAGTAGGTTTGGAGGAGTTGTTCCAGTTCCTAGATTTAGGTGGTGATAAAAGCTTGTGGGTTAAATAAAAATGATTGTGAGCWGTCAAGGTCAGAATCTTTTGGTGGCACACCTGTGTGTGTCCCAACTTGAAGCTCACAGCTGAGCATRTGGAGAAAATATGTCCCAAACCACTTCCAGTTTTCTTCAGGGACTTTTTTAAAAAGGTTGTTTAAGATGTAGAATTAGCARTGTTGTCTGCTGAATCGATTCTTCCACCTCTACCAACTTTTCAAATACAGTGACAGCCTATCCCAGAAACATGGTGGATATGCTTTAAATACTYCTATAACATGTGAGTTATGTTTTAGACTGGCAACTTTCCTGCCTTTCCGAACGACCCAGGAGCCACCTCTGCAGGCAGAAGCCAATGTTCATGCCCTTGAGTTTATCCTGAAGGAACTGGCAAAGGTTTCTCCAGTCGAGGTGCCAGACCTGCAATTGTGACTGTGCTCACCAGTGGCCAGGCAGTACAGTTCTTAAAGGTTTCATCTTGCAGAGCTGATCCAGCTGATTAGGTTCATCCTGTTTAATGTACAGTCAGCTCATTTACAAATGTTTCTGCTCTTGACCTCTGCAAACTGGGGAGCAGGAGCCATTTCTCTATCTTTAGCAAGTGTCAGATTCTCACAGATCCAGTCTGAGTTCTATTCAGTGAATTTGGTGCTAAGATTCTATTAGTTCTAGTGCTAACATGGTGAAATAGAACCATGCYTGGGCAAAATCAGAGTAACTACATGACAGATGCTTGTGTGCACTAATGAAGAATATATTTTTATAAATCATTTTAAGAAATGCTAACACTTTCATCTCTGTCTAGATTAATTTTCTTGGCACCTCTAACATATTTTATGATATGTATTTTACAGTACTTCAGATATTTCAAGTAAAGATCTCTTCCAAACAGAGCTCTAACAGCTCAGCCCAGTGTCTGGCTTTATGYTGAGGCCAGGGAACCTCAGATTGCTTTTGTATAATCCACTAACTCAGGAGAAAGTGAGGCTAAATGACAGCAGCTGTGGCCTCGGTGTACCAGATGTGACAAAGTGGCTCTTTTTGGAAGAAATGAGGGATCACAAAAAACCCATATGATGGGCGAATCCCCCTGAGGCTCTGGGGGCAAGGGGGGAACAGTTGTCAGGGARAGCCCCACCCCCAGGCTCTGGAGAAAGGAACAAAGCCCAGCTTGGCTGGGCAGCACAGCTCGACCTGCCACAGCGCTGCAGAAAGAGACAGAGATGCTTTTGACTTYGTCCTTTGCTTACCCTCATTCAAGGAAAGTCCTTCAAGTCAACATTCCAGCAAAATCAAAGAATTTCCAAGTGCAGCACGATGCCAGCATGTGAAGTACTCTGGTTTAAATAGGAGTCTCTCTTCAGCTCTGCCTTTTGATCAGTGCTTCCATGGCTTACCTGTGCACTTGAGTGGTGCCTGGCAAAGGCTGAGCTGTGCAGGAGGTTGGGGTAAGGATTACGTGGAGCATTTATGCAGCTGTGAGAATTGATGTCTTCATTGAGCTTACAGTGCAGCACATTTGTCTGTAAGTTTTGATCCTTAAAGAATTTGCTGAGCTTTAGTCTCCCAAATTACTTCTAGTTTAAAAAAACTGTTCTTCTGACCAGTGCTTCTTGTCTATTAGATTGTTTTTTTTTTTCTTCCATAACTGAAAATGATGCATCTCTTCTGATGTCCTTTTCCTTTTTTCCTAAAAAGTGTAGTTTGTTATTTTGACCACCTATTCCCAGGCAGCCAAATCTGCTTGGGCATTTGTGGTGCTATGTTTTAGTTTGATCTGAATCTTATTTTAATATAATAATACTATATATACATAAGAATTATATTTYTGCGTATTTCTTCTCCTAATTTTTTTTCCACTCAACAAAAATAGTRATTTCAGTCTTGTGTCCAAATTTTATATATATAATATTCACATGGATTTATGAAGAAAAACTGGCAGATTGTAGTTTGAAATACTTGCAATGATTGAAGCACTGCAGGATGTTCATTTGTTTTTCTTACCTGTTTTGAACAATGTCTTTGAACTCCCATTGCTTRTTTTGGGAGAGTGTCAATAGCTTTAAATGATGCATATTCACTTGGATGGAGGTTGGAGATGGCAGAATGAAATGACTTTGTGTCTGTTAGTGTTCTCTGGTATAGGGGTGAGGCAGATATTTGAGGAAATGTAGAATATTAAGCAAAAAATTAAACACCGTCCTTATGGATTAAGGAAAGTACTTGAGAATGATGTTAAAATACAGAGTAAGAACTCTTTTGTGTAAAATCTGACTGAGTAGAAGGGGTTCTACTTGGCCAGAGGTAGGCTGAATCCATATGTGTGTATATATATATGTAATTAATGCCTTTTTTGTTGTTGTTTTTTCCCTTCATAGTTTGCTTTGTTAAACTCTCTCACCAACATATTGTCTCTAAAGTCTATTCACCAATATAGTCAGAATGTGCTTGATGCAAAGATTTAAATGTAGAATTTCCAAACAACATGTATTTATTTCTTCTTTTCTTCAGGAGACATCACTCAGAAAGGATATGAAAAGAAGAGGGCAAAGCTGTTAGCACGGTACATACCACTAATTCAAGGTGAGAAACTGCATGGAAGYTACACCTTTGTGCCAAATCTGTGAAAATACAAAATGGAAAAGTTTTCACTAAATACACTGGATGAATTATAATAGTGTTTGATATGGCATCTGACCAGCAGTGGGAAATGGCTGTCACAGAGAAGTGCAGAGCAAGGGAAAAGCCTGAAATATGTATTTTTATAGTTTTATATAAAATGTTAAAAGGTAACATTTTTGTCAGCAAACTTCAGTTTGACAGCTGTGTCTGAGACTTTAAGATAACTTTAGAAATGAGTAAAGTTATTGCTAAAAGCAAATTGGCTGCTTTCATTAGATGAAAATACTCAGTACTCCTCACTCTCATGCTTTAATGTGCTGTTTTTTGCATTTGCCCTGTGCCTCACCCCATTCCCACACACTCCCTCACCCCCTCTGTTTCTTCCAAGTATTGACTTATTTGTTATAAACCATTACTTCTGAAGCTGGTTATTATCAGATTTCATCGTCCACAGCAAAAACCTAAGTGCCCAACTTTTTAAAAATTTATTTTTATACTAGGATGCTCAGGGTTAGGGCTGTTACGCTGCTACTGAGTTTTGGTGTTCTGTAATCTCCCCAGTTTTCCATAGCTTGACAGATTTTAAGATAGGGGAAAATGAGAAGAAAACCAAGGTGAGTGGAAGCAATAATGAGACACTCTAAACTGAGACAGTATTGAGCAGTCAGAATGTAATCTGGTGTTTCATCATGGGGGTTCTTAGCAAAGGTTTCTTTKTTGTGGYTTTGGGGKTTTTTTTGGGTTTGGGKTTTTTTTAAGAATAGATGGTTTTCCCTTAGCAAATTTGTAATCTCTGTAGGCCAAGCAGRACCAAACTCATCTCTTTAAAATGGCTTGTTCCTTACAAAGAAGCAGTTGGAATTTTTAGGATGACTTTGACAGTCAGCAGCAAGTTCTGGCTTCACCTGCCACAGCTTCTCCTCCTTACAGCATTTTTCTGGAAAGAACTGACTCGGTTTTCTGTTCAAAATACCCTGTCCTCTAACTCAGCTTAGTTAAAGATTCTRAGACCAGGTGAGGTATGGATCTTGACTGAGGATTTACAGTTATCAGAAATATTCTGTCAATGCACATTGTCTCCTAGAAAGTCATGACTTTGGATTTCTGTCTCTTATTTAATCTCTTATCACCTTTGATTTACTCTGCCTTCACTCCTTTCTATTGACAGTGGGGGGTTTTCCTTTATATTTTTTCCTTCTCAGCTCTCAAAAAGCTGTTTGCACAAATATTCAAGTGCTGAGCTCTCAAGCATAGCTTAGACAACTCCGGTACTTTGTCTGCCATAMTTGTTAAAGTAAGTTTAGATTTTCGGCTGCTTAAAGATTTTTCTCCTTGTTCAGCTGTATTTTYCCTAATCGCCTTAAGCAGTAGTTTAGTGAGTCAGCAAATCCTGTGGTTTGTCCTACTTGCTTGATACCACATTTTCTAAGAAATACCAGATTACCTGATCCTTTTCTACCACTTCTGCCTAGTTCATCATTAAGCTGACAGGAATCTAGCTTTAATATGCTAAAAAAAATGAATAGACTGTCTGCCTCTTAGCACAAAGAATGATGCTCTGGCAAAAAGATAAAATTTGCTTAAAACATGAAGCTAACTGCCTGTTTGAATTTCCTGACATATGTTCCATTAACCCAGTTCTAACTTGAAATTTGCCTAATTGACACAGCTTCAGCATGGCTCAGAATAGTGTGTGGGAGTCCCAAAGGCTTTGAGCCTGCAGAAATTTTTTATCATTAACATTTTAATTGCAGCATTCCTGATAGGATTCATATGGTTCAGTATCCATCAAGCTTTTGCAGATTGATGAATGTCAGCATTTTACATTTGTTGAGTTCTTGCTCTATGATTTGACATCCCCAGGACCACTAAATCATGTCTTTCTATAGGTTTATGTGTCTTTCTACAGGTTTATATCTTAAAAGTGTATTTGCATGGCCATAGGTTTGAGTTCTGGAAGTTTAAATTCCCCTGTTACACCTCATCAACTGCCACCTACAAACYAATCATGTGCAAACTCCTGCCCTCTCAATACCATGTAAAATGGATTGAGCTGTGTTCTGCTGCACTGTATAGCTGAATCTGTGGGGAGCCAAATCCTTACCCAGACAGTGTTAAACAACCCCACAGAGGGCTTGGTGAACAGGAAAAGACAGAAGTGGCTGCAAAGCACATTTTCAATTAACAGGAAAATTAAGCAGAACACTTTGTGATTCAAGAGTGTCATTCCTGTAGATTGTTTTSTATTCTAAAATTCTAAATCTGCAGTGATGAAGAGTTAGTGGAAATGTAAAGATTTTGCTTAGGAACCATAAAACTGTGTAGTTATATAGAAATAATAGCTAAAATGAGTTATTTTTCACTGATCCAACCAAGTGCACTGTGCAGAATCAAAAACAAGTGCTGAGTAATGGAAAGCATTAAAGAGTAATTAATTATTTTAATGAAGTAAAATTAAACAGTCAGTAATTGGCTTCCTCAGTCAACCCCTGCATGTAAATTACAGATAAAACTCTGAGGAAATAACTAATTATATCTGTAGGCAACCTGGCATGCTGCATGATGAAGCTTCTGAGTGATGGATAACATCAGATACATGGCAGAGGGTGATTTTGAATGTGGTGTAAAAACATTCAGAAATAACACAATAAAATARGCAGCATTTACAGTGAGTATCCTGTCCTGATAGGCAGGTGATGGTCTTAAGCTTCCTTTCTAACACCTCAAGTAAAACTGCTGCCTTGTGATGGTTGTTTCCTGATTATCCTGATTTCTTAGTGATCTTTTTACAGTATTACTGGTTATTTTCAAGTTGCCTCTTTGGCTGTGTAAATGAGGTTGCAATTGCAGTTAATGTCCTGGTGCTGCTTTACAGAGCAGTCCCTGGAAATTATTACACTGGATTTAGTTAGTGCTAGATAAACACCTTGGTGAGTGACTTCATTTCTCCTCTTGTGAGGAGAAATGATCAGAGTGATTTCACTCTAAAATTGTTTTCTTTTATTGTTTTGTTCTCTTTTCTTCCTTAGCATTTCTGCTCCAGCAAAATTGAAATGTTTACCATTTTCAAATTTTCATTTTAAGGGAAAATGATAATGAAACCTCCTCTAATTTTGGTTGAGGCTGGCATATCCCATACTTCTATTTTTCTTACCTTTTTGTAGTTTTATGTCTCTGAAAAACGTTTCTGCTGCTACCAGGAATACATATGCATTCTATTCCTGGCTGGACCAGGTGATCTTCAAGGTCCTTCCAACCTGAGTTGCTCTGTGATTTTGTATAACTGTGATTTTTGTTTTTATGTCTTTGTGGGTAAGAAGTACCCACAAATCAGCCTCTAATTCAATTAGAGTGGGATGAGTTTTACATGGCCTTTTATCACTTAGCACCTGTAGTTCCATTTTTAAGAAATCTGCAACTTACTCTGGTGTCTTTGTAGAGTTAAAAAAGTTTCATAATTTCTTATAATTTAAAGGAAAAACATGTAAGTACCTTTCTTGGTGCTATGGAGTTAAAATTCCTACTTTATACTTTGGGTATAATGGCTGTGATCAAAGGATGTACAAATTTTAACTGGCTGATTTGGTTGGATCTTGGTGTACTTGGTTTAAATGAGGTATGTGAAAATGTARTGTGTTCACGTGGGCTAGTTGAAAAAGCAGTTTATAGCTTCATTGCTCACAGTTTCTCAAAATACCARGAGATTGCTATTCCTGTGCCTTTGCAATTTAGTGCACATCCTTTTGCATTAGGAGTGTTGGGCTGCTTGTGAAGCACCTCCTGAACTGCTGCTTAAAATGGACTGTTATTTTGGGAAATTAAAGTTCTAGCTAATGCCTTGTAGGTGTTCTGCTTACCAGTCTGTCATAGTGTCTAAATAAGTGTGTCTCTTGCTTGTGGGTATTTTCATTGAGATGGTTTAGTCAGTGTTTGCATTCTCTGAATTGGATCCAAATCCTGACTTGTATTTGGTTTCATTGAATTTATAACAGGTGTCTTTCTATGCTTTTGTATTCTTTGCTGCTGTTTCATGCTTCCTTGAATGGAAAGTGTTGATGCCCTTAAAGTGATTTCATCGACTTCAAGTGGAAGCTTATGAGCTGGAATTTACTTCCTTGAGTGGAGGAAAACGTTACAGAATCATGGAAGACTGTAAAATATAATACATGTGTACAATGCCTTTTGTTATCATTATTATTATTATTATTAATCTCTTGAATTTCTAATACTTTATTCTGGGTAATAAATTACTTTGGGTAAGCCCTTGTTCAGTCCCTCTAATCTGGCAGGTGTGAACACTTAGTTTTGGTGTTTAAAACCAAAAAAGTGTGTACAGCAGGTAATATGTTCTGAGATGAGATRGGAGAGTAAAGGATGAAAACATTGAACTGGGAACTGGAGTGAGAACTGGATACTCAGTAACTGCCCCAGAGCCAGACCTCCACTTTTTGCATTTTCTGCCTTGACATACCCCTTTTCCTTTCTTGTCACACTTTGAACCTGGCTGCTGTCATTTGTTCCTTTCTTATTTCCAGATCAATAGCTGCAGAAAGACTTGATAKTGTACAAAGAGTCTGGAGTTTCCTCTTTGGCCTCCCTCTTCCCTTCTCCTCTCTACACAGCTCTTTAATACATTGTTTTGAAAATTTAATTTCTGCCTACCTGATGTCTTTAGCTGTGCATCCTCCACAGTGATGCCAGCAGAGAATCTTCCTTATCCTGGCAGCTCTTCCCTTCTCAAAAATCATTTTTGCTTGTATAAATGGAAAGTGCTTGAAATGCCAGTATTAGGCTTGATTCTGCAGTGCTTGTGAATGGACGAATACAGGAATAATTCAAATATGAATTTTAATTTCATCCTGTAGAAGCAAATTCTTCAGTTAGTTGGAATAAGCAGCCTCTTTAAGGGGACTTCATTCTTGCCAGGTTTGGGCAAGTTAAAAATGGAGAAAACACAATGATAGTGGATCRAGTGCCTTTAGTATTTGTCTTTTCTGTGAAGGTGTTGGTGTGAGTGGGGAGACTTAGCCTAATTACCCATCTGCTTTTGCTGAAGGCTAAGGGAGTGATTTGCATAGTAGAATAAATGAACAAGTTCACCAAGCTTGTGGAACAGCATTTTACCAGCACATAGTTATGTAGCCCGAGAGTCAGATGCACTATCTTACTGTTTTTAAAAAGTGACTTTTCAGATTCATTGTTTGTATTTTTGCACTGTGATATGAAACCTACTTTGAGAAAGCAAGAAGAGAGTCTTAATGTGAAGGAACTGAGTTATGATTTCTAACAGTGCCAAGGATTTCATGCCTTATCCTAATTTAAAAGGAACTTCTGAGATTCACTGATATGTACTTCATCACAATAACTCTGATTCACAARAATCTCATCCTTGAGAGGAGGAGARTGTTCTGGTTTTGGAGTTGGTCATGCATTACGTGTGGCTGCTTCTTCCCTGTCCCTCTTGTCCCCAGTGTTGGTGTGGCCAAATAGCAGTGCTCAGGTTGCACGTGACTCAGGACATCCCACGTGCAGGTTGTCATCTGCTGATGGGTTGTACCAGTCAGCTCATTTTCCAGATTGTTTTCCTCCCACAGGGGATCACAAAGTGGAAAAGGGGCTCTTACAAGTCCTGATTTCAAGGCTCTGTAGTTACTACAAGAGTGCAAAAGGGAAAAGTCGGAATTGGGAAGAACATTAATCTCTTTTTCTGCTTACAACTAMCAGCCCTCCTGGAGGAAAAGAAATGGCACACCAAAAAACAGTTCTGGCTTTCTTTTGCTGTCTTTTTCACCCAAGGCCTCTTTTGACAAGATCACACAAAAATGATGCATACATGCTGTTYTCTGAACATTTCTTAAGTAGTCTTAGTTGAGGCAGCCTCCCAGCCCAGCTGCCTGTTCTCTTTTGTACCATTGTAGTTATCATGTTATCTATTTGCTTGGCTCAGGCTTAAGGAGATTACTTGCCTCAATCTTTTTAACAAAATCTAAAGTTGTTGTTTATTGTTTCCAGATCAACAAATCCCCCTGGACTGTTGACCTGTGGTTATGGAAAACTTGTGTTCAAGTGAAATGTGAAATAGAATTCTGCAGGGTTTTCACTGCTCTCACTATCAGATCTGTTGAATCAATTCAGTTGGCAGACTACRTTTGTTTTTCTCTTACAAACAGAATTCTGCTTAAGTGTTTCAAGGAGTGCTAGGTCTATCTRTTGGTAAACACACATTCTGTTCTGCTCCATTGAGGACACTTTGGTTTCTTTGCTGGGCTGGCTCAATTTATCCCATTGGGGAATGCAGTTGATGTTAGATATTCTGTCATCTGCTTAAAAAGCTTTGCTTTTGGAAAACAGGAAAAATTAGGTGAGAATGTGTTTGTTCTTTATCAMAAATTGTAAAAGAGAGGAGCGTATCTCTGGAGTCGGACTAATTTCTTAAAACTTAGATCTGTGTGAATTATTAAATATTCCTTCATTTTTCTATTATTTAGGCTCATTTTTCCCACAGACCCCTCCCTAAACCTATATCTAGCTCAAGGTTTCCTCTTCAACATCCAGAGTTGTTCACTGTTAGCTGCAAAAGGGGATGGGAAAAGGGTTATGGAGTGCATTCATCCAAAGGTCTTAACAGATACCTAAGAAAGCTGGTATATAGTAGKTTATCTTGTCATGAAGATGATATAATGCTTCCCCTGAGAATATTATATTTAAATAGAGTATTTGAAAGTTCTTTTTCATCAGTTGAGGTAGAAATGGGATACTTAATTCAATTACACTCGTAATGTAAAGACTATATCTTACTGATAGGCCTTCATAAAAATGTCTTATAATTCCTAGATTTGTTAGTAATTGCCAATTGTTTTCCTGATTGTAACAAAGGGAACAGAAACCCCATGAGAGAAAAAGGAACTTTTTCCTTCTTGTTAAAGTAAGATCTTTCCTTGCAAAGGAGCTGACCCACATTCCTCTGGAATGATGTCTTCAGTTCAGTGAGAGCTGCTTTTGATAAATATTTACATTTTGGAAAAGTGGTTTTCAAAATACTTTGTTTCCAAAATGTGTTGTTTTCAAAAGACTTGGGGGCAGGTAAGAAAGCAGAAGCTCAGAAGGAAGGACTGAAATGAGAGATATATTCAGCCTTGTGTGGTATAGGGGCTGAGTAAATACAGTGAACTTGATGCAGCAGGTGTTACATGGCTAAGGAAAGTTTCTTGTAAAACACAGCACTAAGCTAAATTTATGTTAGGATTGTGCAAAAAACCCTCCAGCTGCATTGGAATTTTTACATTACATTTTAAAGTGTGGATGTATAATAAAATTGCAAATGGAAGTTCCTAGTCCAAATTTATCTAGTCCTTGATGGATCAAGAGCCAGCAGGAAGTCTCCTCATTTGGGGATGGGGAAGTGATAGTGGATATTTAATGGTTACTGTTCACCCCTTTGATTTTTTTATTCCTGTTGTGCTACAGTGTAAAATTGAGATTCATCTCCCCGAATATTAGCCTGCCTAAACATAAGCAACTGCTCTGGGTTATCTAGAGCCCTGTTCTAATAAGATGCAAAGCAAACAGCTAGAGAATGGTTCAGTTCCTCTTATTTTTGTTACCTTGTGTGGGGCTGGGAAGATCTGTCATCGTTKCAGGAGTACATGAAGCACTCTGACAACCTAGATTACAGCAGAAGCTTTTACACAGCTGAAGCTGACAGTGATTCTGTGTAAATATCTGCAAAGATTTTATTAAGAATTGCAGGATTTTTGTAAAATGTGAATCTTCTGAGTGATGCTCTGTTAAATGGGTATTGTTTAAATTGTATTAAAATGCAGGTAGACGATGAGCCCTTTTTTAAGGTACTGTCCTGCACCAGTTGAACTTGTGAGTAAGTGTGGAGGGTACTGAAACAAGATAGACATGGGGAGCAGATATTTGCAAAGCTGAGTTTGTACTAAAATAAGCTGTGTTTCAGGTGTGGATCCATCCCTGCAAGCAGAGAATAGAGTCCCAGGCTCTTCCCAAGCCACTGCTGGAGTGTCAAAACAGCAGAAATCCCGATCCACCAACTCCAGGGACGAGCGCTTCCGATCCGGTAAGGGCCAGAGATACAGCTGAGGCATCATGTGTCCTGAGAGGAAAAATACACCTGTAACATGGTACCTGCACCTACACACAAAGCTGGAAGTGCTTGGAAAGAAGGGAAGAGATAATTRATGTCTTTCAAGTATTTTTTTGTTTTGATACACAAGTGGTTTTGTTTGAATCCAGCCTGGAGGAAATGCAAGAAGGGAAAGAGACTGTAGGCCTGTCTTCTGTTGTGAATTTTACCATGCTCAACAGTTTTTTCATATTTGCTGAGAAAACAGAGTTGGGTTCCCAGTCTGTAGAACAGTTACTCAAAAATTTTCAAGACTACAGTGGGTGAATTTGGAGGATTTTTTTGCTTGCTTGTTTGGGTTATTTTGTTAAAGCCAGGTTATATATTTTTGTAGCTTTCTTTCAAATGTTTCCTGGTTTAAAACAAGTGCACAAAAAAGGGAAATGTCACAATGGATATTTTACTTYGTTTTAAATGGACACCACAGTGTCAAACCTGTTTTGGAAAATTGTGTGAAAATCCTGATATCCTCATTGCATCCTGTTCCCATTGTTACTTTTCAGGTGGTTGTAGCACACCATTTCCCTGTGAAATTCCTTGTCACAATAGTGAGGAAAAACAGGTGTTTGGAAATTCTTCTCTCCTAAATACTTTCGGACTTGTAGCTGGATATTTTTCTGTTTGTKGTCCAGGGTAATTCCACATCTTGGGTTTGGGGAAGAAAAGTACAAGTGATTGGATGCACTTCCTTAACAAACGGCTGGGTTTGGGTCACCTTGTCTTGCCACTGCTTGGGCAGAGTGGTTATTGCATCCTACTTGTCCTGCTGATATGTAAAACCTCCAGAGTTGGAGCAGATGTGCCTTGTACATTCCTTAGGGCTAATTGAGTAATGAATGAGACTTCTTAAATGTTCTGCAGATACATACAGACTCCTGGGAAAGATGCCTGTGTTCAGCTACACAGAGAAGAAACTTCTGAATGCCAGGGAATATTGCATAGTGTCATAATTAGCTAAATGACATGTTTAAAAATATTTTAAAATAATTATGAAATTACAGAAGTATGTTACAAAAAATTGTATTATAGAAAATAATTCGAGCAAGATGTGGCATTTTAAACTAACAGAAATAAAAATATGCAAGAAGAGCACAACTMCAGCAGGAAATCTTTGGGAGGTAGTCCTTGGTGGGGACTGCTGTGTCCTTCTGTGGTTTCCTATCACTGCTCCCCAAACTAATTTTTCATTAAATATTTCTGTCTAGAACAAGTTCTTTACTTAGAWATTTGGAACGTTCTTAGTTACAACACACATAATTTGATTTCTTTCTCCCATTAATGATGCATGACAAGGCTTAATGTGCTCAGATGGTATCAAAACCAAATAGTGACCGTTTTGTTTGACTTGGTTTAGGTTAAACTTATTTAGGTCTGTGCAAGGAAATGTAGATATGGCTTTCAGATGCCAGTATCTATTCCCCTTTTTCCTCTGTAGTTAAAAAAAAAAATCTTCAGATTTACTGCTTTAGTGATTGGCTTCTTTATCTCAGAAAAACATAGATGTGGTTGCCTTTTTTAACTTCTCTGTGTGCTGACACACTTTGTTGTGAGGGATCACCAGCTTCAGCCTCCTTCCCTCAATCTCACACCTTACTTATTCTTTAGGCTGTTATGGGGAGGGGAGGGGTATGTTGTTTCTTCTTTTTTCTTTCCATCCAGTTTTCATTTCTTGTTTTCCTTTCTTCAAATCTCATCAGTTCTCCTATGTCTTTTTTAAGAGTAGTTGATRWGRGGASAATGCAGCTTTTCCTAGAACAGGAKCTCTTTSTGGAGCAATTTTAGGTACTTTAGAACCATCAACGTAAAYTACTTAAAATAAGCAAGGAAGTGAAACAATTTTGTCTTTTTATACAATTAATCTGTCATTTGCTCTCTGTAAGCACTTTTTTTTAGTAGTTTCACAGAAGAATTGTGTATTTAAATGAACTGTATGTTTTTATCATCCTCAGATACTTGTCTTCAAACAGTAAATATTATCCAAAAAATTCCAACAGTGAATAYTATTGATAAATATAAGCCTGCTGTCCAGGCTYCAGCTGGAATARTGTTAATTTTCTTYTTAATAGCTGGTACAGTACAGTGTTTTGGATTTACAAGGAGAATAATGCTCATACTGTATTATTCTTGTTCTTCTAAGTCTATCATTATTTTTATTATTACATTTTCATTTTCTTCAGATGTTTTTGTTCATATCTCAACCTCTGGATTTTACCTTTTTCCAGGTCCTCTCCCCATCTCACCTAGACAGTGTTTATTGCTTTACCTGTTGGTGTTTTGAAATCCATGAGCAGCAGGGCTGCTGGTCAGCCTGTAAATGTCAGTTTTTTCTTCAACCARCTATAGAAATTCTTCTTTCTGTGCCTAAGGCAGGAACAAGAATCAGAGGCTGATAAATGAGCAGAGGGTACAAATGGGAAAGAAAAATGCCCTTCTATTAGCTGAACAGTTCAGGAGCTCTAAGAGTTTAGGTGATTTATAGTCCACAAACTATTTTAGTTTTCCTCCCTTGACCTTTCTTAAGGATACATGGAAAGAAAGAAAATGAGAATAGGTACAAGGAACAGAAGAGAAGATTATGTGGTTTACTACATCAGAAGGAGAAAATGTTTRTAATAAGTTATTAATTATTGATGGTTGCTTGCAGCTTAATAAAGTGCAGAAGCTTAGAAATACTTCTCCAAGACTTTTTCTTCTGCTTTTGGATGGTAGTGTATGGGGGGGTTTCCCTCACTTTGGTACATATATTCTTTGTGTTGATGAAATGCTGGGCATGCTGCTCATCACTTCCAGTGATCACTGTTGAGCATTTGTGATCCCTTTTCTCAAAAATGTGACACATTTGGTCTGATTATGATTGTTTAATTCCCTGAAGAAAACTGAACTCCACAGTTCATGGTGAATCACTTTCACAGTAAATTTTGAAGAATTTAAGTAACAGACAGTGGTAGAAAGCTTCTTTTTGCAATTCCAATATCCAGCTAAAATTTAATTTATACAAATTTATGAATTTTTGTACCCTAAGCATTCTGCTTCTTTAAAATAATTTCATTCCTTTTACTTCTTTTATTGAAATGTGTTTCATCATGTAGGAAAGCTCTTAAAGTGAAAGTGGAATAGGGACAAAGTGTTCCAGGGAAGTGAAAGTAATTACTTCATTGATTTGGATGAGAGAGGATGTTCCTATTCAGCTGATGTCCAAGGACAAGATATTATAAGAAATATTTCAAGCCAGGAATAGATCTTAATGAGTATAGAGGGAATGATGAGTTCAATTGGCGCTGTAAAAATAAAACATGGAACAGAATAAAAATTCATCCTGACTGCCTCCTGGTTGCATTTTTATCAGTTGATCTCGTCTGTTCCAGGTTTTGGGGTGGGAGTTAGGGCTAGAGGAGGAGGTGGTGGTGATTTTGCCCTCTGGAAATGGAATAAAAAGTAGTTCCCATGCTTGCTCCCACAAATCTGTGTGATGTTATGACCTGCCCTGCTCTGCTTTGTTAAGAAGCCCCAGCACACCCTTGCCTCCAACCAGGCCTTTCCATTCCCCAAATGCACAACTGTCTAAGAATGCTTTCATTTCTTTATCTACCACATTATTTAATGACTTAATGTATTTACATGCAGACTGCAAATATTATGTGTTACTTTGCTCTTTGGAGGACCTTTTCTGCAGAAAAACAATTAATGTTATCCCACTTCCTATGAGTTGTTAATGTAACAAAAATGTCTTTTAAATTGTACGTAGATGTGGGGATGGTGGAAGTGAGTACATCTCGCAGTTACTGTCTCTGTAGAAACGTGCCAGCTTGGTTTGGACTGGAAGTTCTGCCAAGGAAATGTGTCCTGCAGAATGGCCRTTTTGCCCCTACTTTTAAGGCTGCAAAAACAGCCTTTAATTGATGTTGAATCCTGCATAAACTTTCTGGAATTTGGGGACAGAAAAGGTTTGCTTCTGGCTATCTRTGGGAATAAACTTCATTGGTGGACAATTACACCTAAAACTAAAGATCAGGAGAAACCAAGACTTGACAAAAAGCCTAGCTGTGGGAATGGAGAAGGAGGCATGCAGACATTAGAAAAAGGAAAATTTCAGTTTATAAAACAACTATTCTTAAGTCCTTGGTGTAAAGGACAGCAGCAAAAATCTGACAGGGGGCCCAGGACAAAAAAACAAACAAAAAAAAAATTAAAGGATAAGAGATTTTACTGATTTTTTTTTTCTTTTTCCTTCTTAATATTTTTCTCTCATAACAACATCATCTTTGAACCTCCCATGTTGGTTGCACAAAAAGCTCTTTTTTGAGATAAGGATCTACTTAGTACATTCCTGAGTCTTGTAGGAACACACAGGTGGGATAGTATTTGCATGTATACATATTTTAAATACTGCTGTGAACAGATTATCTGCGGGGAGCTGCAGCCTGAAAAGTGACGTTATTGCTGTGAAGAACTGGTTGGTGTCTGGGCCCRTATGCTCAGGGATTCTTGGGATTCTGTAGAATCCATTTGGCCAGACTGAAGGGCATGTTCCTTGGAAGGGCCTTGTGCTGAGCATGACCAAAGAGGGTTCAGGGATAGCACAAAAATGGTACTTTTTAAACCAAAAAAAAAAGAAAAAAGGTACTGTAAAATACAGCATTTTACCTGTAGTCATCACCAGGGTAAATCCCTGTAGGTACAGGGATAGAGTGATCACATTACATTGTATATGATATGTAAGTTGTGTAAGTGTATGTCTGCCGTACACACACCTACCAGTAGTTTCACACCTTCAGATTTGTCTACCTGTTACATATTTGCATCTTAGCAAAAGARAAGATGGATACTTACTGAAAGAACATGTATTTTCTTTCAAATTGAATAGTTAAATTCTGCAAACCTTGTACAACAGTTTCCATGTAGAAGGAATGGAAAGCCCAATGCATAATCATATACTCACTTCTGGACTCTGTCCTGATTCAGGTTCTGTCTATTGACAGGGGTTGCCCCACTCAGCAATAGCAATTCTTTTCTTGTACCCTCTGTCATTAGTCTTACTGTTGCTGTTCATTTTCATATCTCATTGCTGTTTTCAGTAAATTACTCTTATCTCAACCCATGATCTTTGCCTTTTGTGCCTCTGAGTAATTCTCCTCTCTGTCCTACCACAGAGAGGAGGGAGAGGAGGAAGCGAGCGAGCAGTGCCTGTCTTGAAGTGTTTTAATTGAAGAATGTCACTGCTAAACCACAACAAGCCCATTGTAACTATGTTTGAGTATATACATGTTGTATTGTGCTTTTCATGAGTTTGAGCCTTAGGTGGTAAGTCAAAGTATATTTTTGGTCTGCYTCATTCCTCCTCAACATCTGCTCGCTTCTCATGAATTTTTTTCTCGCATAATTTTTAGCTTTTGACACCATTGGAATGTAGATGTCAAAGAGAAAAAGCTGCTGAAAAATCACTGGAATACATTRAGTTTTATCTGCAGTGAGGTCTTGATTGAACACTGAATTCCTCTTTAATCTCAGTTTTGGCTTAAAAATTAGAAGAGTTAAAATATAGCACTTGAGCCTCTTAGGGTAATTTTTGCCTTCAGGAGAGTGAAAGCTCTGTGCGTCTTTTCCCTAATTCTTCATATAGAATCATAGAATTTTGGTAGAGCTGGAAAATATCTCTGAGATCATTGAGTCCATTAGTCTCTTTTTTTCTGTTTTTTATTACTTGTATTGTTTTGTGAGAACTTCAAGTATGCATGTACTTATACTTCTTTTCCCTCCCTGGATTTTGAGGATGAAGAATCAAATGCTGTTGCAAATTTACRGAATCTGCATTGAAATTTTCATTCCCAAATGAAAATAACTGATGGCTCAAAACTAACATACTGGGTACTCTGTAACTGCAGTGTTTATTTCACGGGGGTTTCTGAAATGCTACTCACAGAGCCTTTTCAGGCTGGTTTCATGAAAAAATGAAGTTGAAAATCTATCAACTTTCCCCTGTTTATATTCTCCCTTAGCTTTGGAAACCATTGCTTCTACACTGAATTTGGGCTGGAGGCAGTGGTGTTGATTCAGTCCTTCTGATTAACTAAAATTCTGACGTTTTTGTTTGTTTTCCTTTCCATATAGATGTCCACACTGAAGCAGTACAAGCAGCACTTGCAAAATATAAAGAGAGGAAGATGCCCATGCCCTCGAAGAGACGCTCTGTCCTGGTGCACTCYTCAGTAGAGACTTACACCCCTCCAGGTACATGCTGAGTGAACACAGAGAAGCTGTGGCTGTCCCATCCCAGCAAATGTCCAAAGGCAGGTTGGACAGGGCAGCCTGGGGTAKCAGAAGGTGTCCCTGCCCTAAGTTGTTAGTAGGTTGTACTAAAGTTCTATATCGTAACTGTATYTCCCAATAATTAGGTCCTTGGTTGGATTTATGTGATGTTTTTCCTCACAGTTTTTAGTGTCTCATCTAGAGATAGTGTRGCTGCTGAAAGTCCACATGAAAGCAGTCATAGAGTGAGCATGTTCCCTGTTWTGCATTAAGTATGTTCTCTTACATCATAGCTCACTCAGAGAAGATAATCTAGGCAAGCATGTCACAGCTGAAAATACCTCATTTCACATTGCAGAAGCTTCTTTTTTWAAAAAAAAGCTGAAGAAAATACCAGAGCATTAAGTTGCTGCCTTAATTGCAGAGCACTCATCAGATGGTTTCAGCTATTCAGTGGTGAGCAGATTGAAACAGTCAGAAAATCATATGCTGTAATTGTTCAGATTGGGTATGGCAGAATGCYTTCTTTAATTTTTAGGGGGAAAAGGTAATCTTCTGTTGTCTCACAATGAATTTTCTAGAGGTTAAGAAAATCATACAACATATTGTGCTAGCAAGCCAAGTGGTTTGAGGTTAGTGTCTTGTATACAAAGAAGAGGGATTTCCTAAGATGTTTAATTTTGAGAATGTGCACATGTCCTTTGCAATGTGGCCCAGGAGCAGGAGCACACTGACTTCTACTGCCCTTCTCCATCATTTCTAGGTYTTAACCCTCTTCTCTAAAAGAAGAGTTCAGGTATGCTGCCCTCCTGCTTTCTGAGCTGTATTTCTTGTTTCTGTTCTTCCCATGTAAAGAGAATTCCACTTTAGTTGCTAGTCACACACTTAAGTATATTAATTTTGTGGGTTCTCCATTTATTTCATTAGTTAATAAACAGCCAGCCTCTGTGTTCTTGTCTATGATCTTTCTTGACCCTTAATGCTTTTGCCTAGAAGATATGTTAAGTACTTTTATTAAAGTATCTTTTGTTTATGAGTGACTATGAAAAAGAAGCTGAGATGCTATGGAGAGAATGTTAGGTTGTGTGCTAAAAGCTGCCTTGCTCACTTGCAGAGGAGCATGGCGGCACATGGCAGGTGGGACAACCCAAATAACTCCCTGTCCCAGGAGCCACCAGCCTGTCCCAGACCATCTACACAAGCCCAGAGGGGCMCTGGGAACAGCAGCAGGCAGGAGGAGCACTGGGAACAGCAGCAGGCAGGAAGGCAAGTTCAGGACTCTGAGAAGAGTCACCCTGGCCAGGCCTGTCCCTGGAGACCCTCAGCCCTCCTGGCCAGGTGTGAAGCCCATCAAGACCAGTCAGCACCAGAGCACCTTCTGGACTGGGGGGAACCCACAGAGGAGTGAGGGACACAGTATGGGATACAAGGTATCAGAACTGTGTGAGTCTTGTTATGGGATGTTAAGGTGAGGAAGTGCAGACAGGCAAAGGGGCAGACTTAGGGAGGAAGAAGTGTGGGGAAAACAGCAGGATAAGAGGATCAAAAGAGCTGGTGGTATGTAAATGGAACATGTGCCTGGCCATGTCCCTGAGCCTGCACTCCATGCTGTACATGTGTGTACAGAGGAAGATGAGACAAGATCTGCATGTTTTTGTGTGTTTGTGCTGCTGGATTGTCATCTTCTAACATGCCTGTGTGTGCTCACAGAAGCCAGGTGTGCTCACACTGGGATTGAGCAGGGTGCATTAACACCCTAAATAGTAGGAGCTGAAAGCTGGTGGTGTGACCACCACAGGCACATGGTCATGGCCACAAGCCTGGTGGAGTTCATGACACTCCCAGGCACATGATGTCATTCTTGGGGTGCTCCTGTGCAGGGCCTGGAGTTGGATTCAGTATTCCTCATGAATCCCTTCCAACACAGGATATTCTGTGAAGAGTTAAGTGCCTCTAGAATCTGTCGAGCTCTTTCTAAGAGAAGGTGTTACGAGATCCCCTGATCTCTGGAAGAGAATGGGCCACTGGATGAGTTCTGTATCGTGGGGAACCAGGACATTCAAAAATATTCTAGGTACTTTCTTCAGCCATATCAAATCATAAAAATAATCGGTTTTTTATGGCCCTGCCTTTATTTGCAAAGTTAGCTCAGCAAGAAGGATCTAAAGTTGCAAAAAACAAAGTAGTGCTGAGCATCTAATCCTGAGCCATTCACCCACTGCCTTAAGTCCTTGTATTGGCAGGAGTTAATGCAATTAAAACACTTTGGTATCAGTAACTGAAACTTTGTTACAAACAGCTATCATCAGGTACCAGGAAGGAAACATCAGATTCACCTTCTTTACACTGAGGGTCRTGAGGCAGTGGCCCAGRGAAGCTGTGGCTGCCCCACCCTGGAAGTGTTCACAAGACCAAGTTGGACAGGGCTTGGAGAAACCTGGGATAGTGGAAAGTGTCCTTGCCCATGGCAGGGGATGGAATAAGATGAACTTTAGGGTCCCTTCCCATTCAAACCATCCTGTGAATCTGTGGTTCTCAGCACAGTGTTAAACTGAGATCCAACTCCTGGCTGGCAGTAAAGGAACTACTTTTATCAGTCATCCTTCCAAAAATTTTAACATATWTTTGGTTTTGTCCTATTGAGTCTCTGATCCTTCCCACATGGATTTCCTGTGATCAGAACTGGAGCTGAGCCTTCATCCTTCATGCAAGTCTGGCTCAAAGAGGGGTGGCTTCTGTGGCTGTCTTGGATCAGCTCCCAGCCAGGAAGAGCTGGAAGCCAAGCACACAGTATTCTGTCACTGTTCTGTCACCACACACCAGGATCCATGAATTAACCCTTGCCACTGCCATAGGACTACTGCTGGGGTGACCTTGCTACTTCATGATGTATTTATGTTTTGATATTAGAATGTTTTTACCATGGATCCTCCATTTTTGTACACAAACTTCATTTGTCTTGAATCTGGGTAAGGAGATACTGTCAGAGGGTGTATTCTGTGAGAAACCTGATTTTTCTGTAGTTTTATTTCTTCCTCTGAAGTGATTATAAATAGCAGACATGGTGGTTTGGTTTGGGTTTTTTTTTCAATCCCTGGCTGTTCATAATCCTATCTTCTTCCATACTCCTGGGATTATTTATTTTTGCTTTCTGCCTAAAAGAAAGGGAAGGTTGCAAGCAAGGGACAGGTTTGGSTTCTCTCCAGGAGCAAATGGAGTCAGCTGCCAAAACCTCCAAACGTGGCAGCAGACTGGAAGCATCACACGAGACATGGACCCAGGAATGAGGGTGCACCACAGTTGAATCCTCTCAGAGATCTATTGTTTGGGTATTTTCATTCAAAATTGTCATGTTTGATGAGGTCAAATAAGCTACAACTTTAACTTTGAAAATGCCATCAAGATAATGGGATTCTTACGAAATGGTTTTTTTTGGTTTTTGTGATTTTGGACTCCTAAGAGAAATTATTCTGACGCTATTGGAAATGCACATATTCTTGAAAATCAGAAAATTAAAGAGCTGGTAACTGAAATGCATTGCCCAAGATGAGGAGYAGCTTTTTTCATGTTGGTTCAAGAAATATAGATGGAATTGTATCTAGCTGAACAATTGTATCTAGATGAACAATTATGTGTTCAGAGGATTAAGAGAATATCCAAAATTAAGGTTGCAGAATTCCTGATGTAACCCACCCCAGATTTCCATGTCTGGGGCTCTTAGACTTATAGTAACAGACACCCTACCTTACAAAAGCATGTAAAAGATCAAGTCATTAAAATTCATCAATTTCTTTATGAGAGCAAGATTTTTTTTCTGTAATAAGACTTTCTCTTTTTCATTCAAAATCACAAGGGATGTATTTTCTTGATATTTAGAATGACCTTTTTATTTTTTCTTGGATGGATAATAAATAAGGAAACATTGCGTGCCAAAGGGAAACATCTGGAAAGTTGTAAGTAACTGGATGGTAATTAAATTAGGAGCCCTTTGTCAGACTTCTAACAACTACAAATATTCATCTAGAATGAAAAGATGCTTTACTAAGCATTTCTGTGTACTGCTCATTAATATCAGTTTATGTGGTTAAAATACATGCTTTGTAATTACTCTTTCATTGAACTTCAGAGCACCATGGGTTTTTTAGGAATTAGTTCTCAAAACTATTTGTCAGAAGAATTGGAAAGCGAAGAACTCCCTTCCCCTCAAAAAGAGTAAAAAAGGAAATAAACAACAAAGGAAAAACAATGGGTTTTAATCAGGTGTGATAAAATGTACCTGTTCAGAACAGAAATATTTTTTCATTGGAATAGGGACAGGATGGGATGCTCACTGATCCTCTGCTCTAGGTAGAAGTCTTTTTTAACTCTCACTCCAAATATCAGAGGTAACTGAAATTTTGCTCCAAGTGTGTTCTGGCCCTAATGTCTAGAAGTTGTTGTCTTAACCCCCAAAAAATGGCAGCAAGAGGGATTTGTGTGTGTGAATATCCCATTCCTTTAGTAGGTGCCGCTCACGTGCAGCACGTGAGAATGCTGGGCAGAGCACGTGGAACAGGGCCAGGTGCCGTGTTCCTGGTGCTGGGTCATTCCCATTCCCACATTACAGGCCTGTCATCATTATTTTGACCACAGACACATCGTCAGCATCAGAAGATGAGGGCTCGTTGCGGCGGCAAGGGCGGATCAGCTCCACTCCGTTCCAGAGCCATTCCAACGTAGAGCCCTGGCTTAACCGGGTCATTCAGGGCTCCTCCACCTCATCCTCTGCATCCTCCACCTCATCTCATCCTGGAGGGAAACCTGCTGCTGCTTCCAATACCGCTCCTGCCACCACTGCTGCCACTGTGCTTGCAGATCTCATGGCACACACCCAGATAGGTCAGTAAACCTGCCCGTGTGGTTGGAATGAAATCAGATTACGAATCCCAAAGCAGGGCTAAACACAAAAGTCTTCACCAGGAGATGCCTGTGAATAGTCTTAAATGTGCAATTCACAGGCCAGGTAGGTATGATGTATATGTATTTAACCCAAGCCAGTTGCTCATGAGATCTGAACGTGCATTCTTCTTGGTAAAATGCTTTGCTTTACCAAGAAACTTAAGGTTCAGTTTTAGTGGATTCCAAAGCCGAATTTCAAAGGAATCCTGATTTTGGTGCATGCTTTCCAATCTGCATGTATTTACCCTAAACAATGCCAGGCTGTGTATTTCAACATGATTCAGTAGGTAAGCACCCAAAAGACAGAAAACCACACAGAATCTTTGGGAAAGTTATGAAATCAGAGGTACTAATCGTAAGGGAAATGTTTTGCTGTTTGTACAAAACCTTTAAAGAAACCTAATTTTTTCATATTCCCATTTTCCAAGCTTATTAATAATGAGAAATTTTCCATTTTGTTTGTCCTTGGTGGATGTAAGAAAGAGGTAATCTGTCACCCCTTCACTTTGAGCCATTCTGGATTTCATATTATGGATTAATAGAAATCATATTTAACTCCTTAAAATTAAAAAGTCAATTATGGCTAACCTTTTAAGCTTAACTAGGTGAATTTGATGAACTTCTTAATATAGCTGTAAAAACTTGCAAGATACAAAAAATGTAGCAGAGCATCTTGTTATGCCTCATGCCCCAGGCCAGATAGGTGTGTGTATCAGGACTGTTTAATCAACAACATTGCATGCAAAATCAAGGCCTTATTAAAGAGTTGGAGTCCAGCATTTAAGCAGCTGAAYGTTGGGCTGTATGCAGTTTTAAAATTTTATTAATGGGAAATAATTATAGTATCTAGAAAGAGGGAAGCTCAGGGATTCCTGATCTGTTAAAAATATTGATAAAGGTAAAATTTCCAGTGCCTTCATCAAAAAAAAAGTAACAGATGCATTTTCACATAAGAGTGGTCTTCCTCATTTCTGCAACGCTTGCCATGTTCTGTCAGTTTTCATTCCTAGCTTGGTAACATTCATGCATGGCCAATATCAGTTCAGTTGGGACATTTTTCCTGTCTGCATGTACTTTTCCTAGCTCACAAGAAGATTAAAACTTACTCATTTCTTACACTGCAAACTTTTATGATTCTTGGTAAATACTCTCATACCTTCTAAAAGGGGCTTTGATTTGTCCTAGAGCATAGAAGAAGAGTTTATTTATTTTTTCAGATAGTGTGCTGATATCAGCAATCTGAAAGGCATCTTACATATCTTAATTGCCATGCCCTACTGAAATATTCTGTGTTTTGGTTATGTACTGAATAGCTATTCACAGTTTTGAGATGTTGGAGAATTTAAATTTAGCAGTTTGTTCTCTTGCAGCTCATCTTCTCCAGCCTGCATTTTTAATGATGAGCTCAAACTAAATTCCCAGGCAGCAAACTGCAGTGTTGGAAGTGCAAGGTTACAGTATTTAGTGGAGTCAGATAGGAATGTGCATTATTTTTAAGATGTTTGTCATTCACATAATAGCAGCAAGGACAGCCCTTCATGTTGGGGAGATGTTTTTCTTCTGTGAAATTTTTTTTTTTAAATAAATAAATAAGGCTGGTGGTATATCTTGGTTTTTTTCAAGATCACCATATCAACTGTGGAGTATTTCCCACCTTAGCTCTTAGAGCAGCTGGAAATACAGATCATCATGGCTTTTAATTCTCTGTCATATCCCATTTGTTCTTTCTTTGGACACTGCTCTCTTGCATTTATCTCTGTCTTGTCATCACTAAWGGAAAGGTCCTTCAGTCTGAATCCAATTAACTTTTCTTCCTGAAGTCACAAGTCTGCTCACACTTGTTTTTTTTAACTCCTCACCGCTTCTCTTACCCTGCTGTGCCATGGTATTTCTGGATGATACAAGTGAATAGCATGGGGTCTCGTGGGTATTTATTAATAAAATGCTCAAATGATTAATTAAGCTAACGTGGTTTTTATCTGAGTATAAATCCAGAATATTGAACCTATTTCTTCTCCATACATAGCAAGACATTGCGGGTCCCTGCAGGGTTTGTCAGGTGGGAAGTGGGAACCAGGTACACTTGTCTCTGTGGCCAAGTTGTGTGCTGCAGGAGTCCTATGGTTTGGGACTATGGGAAATCCAAGAGGAAAAAAAAAAACCAACCAAAAAGCAACTTCAAAAATAYATAGAACAGCATGAGAGCATATACATGAGGCAGGTTTATACATGGGCWCTCTGTGGGTCCTGTGCAATGGTTACACAGGTCAGCTTTACACAGTTGTCATCTTTGTAGTTACTGATTCCAGGGCACTTGTCTGGGAGATGAAATAACACTCTCTCCTTCCTGTACCTCACCCACATGAAAGGAATTTAGTCTCTGCAATTACATTGGCATTGCACTGAGGTCCATTGGAAAGGATGGGGAGGGATTTAAATTTTTCTCCTGGTGATCCCTCTAAAAACACTTAGARCTGGACTTGCAGCTTGTATGTCAGCTGTGGAAATGTGGGACCAGTGCAGTAAGCACTTGCTATCTTGGGGCTGGTCACTGCCTCAGAGTGAGTGATAATGTATGTGTTTCACAACACTGCCCAGATCTCCCTCTGCCCGGAGTTTTTCTGGCAGGATTTGTGACATGCTGAGGTTCTCCAAGGGCTGTGTCTACAGAGGCAGCTTCAGCCCTGGGCAGCAGGGTTTTCTCCAGCTCTTCCCTGCTGCATTCCTATTTTTACTCATCAGGATTCTGAATATTTCAGTCCTCCTGTTCTTGTTGTCTGTTGTTCAAACACTTCTCAAAAATACTGCCATTTCCTAACCCATTCCATTCATAACCATTCTATAACCTCAGTTACAGTTTTGGAATTATGATAGCAATTTCTTACAAGGGCAGTTAGTGATAGGACGGGGGGGATGGTTTTAAATTATGAAWGAAGAGAGACTCAGATTAGGAAGAAATTATTCCCTGTGAGAGTGGTGAGGCCCTGGCTGGCACAGGTTGCCCAGAGATCTTGTGGCTGCCCCATCCCTGGAAGTGGTCAAGGCTAGGTTGAATGAGGCTTGGAGCAACCTGGTCTGGTGGAAGGTGTCCTTGTCCATGGCAAGAGGTGGGAACAAGACGAGCTTTGAGGTCCCTTCCAACCCAAACCATTTTGTGATTCTGTGACATTCCCCAAGCATTGCTCTACAGCCAGGAAATGGAGCACAGCTCCAAGCAAAGCAGGCTTGTGCCTCCAGGTTGTAAGGAGATTCTCAAGCCCCTGTGTGGATTTGTGAAATACCCTCATGTAAGCAGCAATTTTGATTATGTTGATTCTTAAGRTGCCTGATGAGCTGCTCTATCTGTCTTGCATTTCTGCAGAGAACCACTCTGCCCCCCCTGATGTGACCACTGGCCTGGTGGAATACCTGCACCACGAGCGCCCRCAGGTCGCCTCCGTGCGAGGAGTGCCCAGAGGCTACAGCAGCAGCATTCTGGAAACTGCAGATGGTGATTGCATTATAGACCTCCCACCTTTCCATCTGTGTCCCCTTGTATATATATATRTATATATYTCATGTGCATCTTAATTTTATATTGCCTCAGAGCTTTAAATTTTGATAAATATAAAAACATATGTTTACATTTAATTTAGCATACACAAATGAAAATCGGCATTTGACATGGTTTTGTGTTGTGTATTGAAAGATTCGCTCATTTTTTCCAAGCATTCTGATGCTTTCAGAATGGAATGAATGTTAAGGTGTAGTAAAACACCTAGACTCCTGGAGAAAAGGACATTCTTCACGTTTCTGTTGAAGTCTCATAAAGGGGTCAGTGGTTTGAAAACTAAAATGAAGTATGAGAAGGTGTCTTCATCAGCCAGGTAGCTGGGGAACAGCATTGTTTGAAAGCAAATAAGTCCATGGTGGAAACTCTTACTGATTAAAGCTGTTTTCTTCCAAACAAGGTACTAGTCCTGAATGATTTTTCCACCTGAAAGTTGTGTGTTTTAGTGTATTTTGGTTAATGTATGATAAATAATAAATCTTCTCCATTTGGCAGGTGTCCCAGTGAATAGCAGAGTGTCCTCTAAAATCCAGCAGCTGCTAAATACTTTGAAAAGACCGAAGCGCCCACCTTTGAAGGAGTTTTTTGTGGATGATTTTGAAGAACTGCTAGAAGGTTAATTTTCTTTCAGATACATTTTTTACTCCTTGTGTAAGTGGTTCATGACAGAACTGATACTTAGCAAGTGTTTCTTCTTCTCAAYAGAAAACTAGTCATGGTAGAATTAATACAATGGTGTGAGAAAGGTCATATGTTATCACAAGTGGAAGATAAGCTTTAGCTCAACCCTCCTACTCAGTGTGACATTTCTGAGCAGCTACCACTAGAGTTCCCCTACTATTGGTGGGATACTCGTAAGATACAATGTTTTTGTGATTCTAGTCTTTTGCTGAAATTTCTCCAGGTGAACTTCCATTGAGGTGCATGTAATTGTGGAAAGCATCRTTTGGAACTATTCATTTTACTGGTYGTCTACATTGAGCATTCATTAACTTCAACCAGGACTTTGCTACCTAAGATCAAGATGCTTCACTTTCTGGAGCAGCTTGGAGCAGCATTTTAACAGAAGGCCTTTCTTTAAAAATACATTGTTAAACAGGAATAGTGWCATTTTTCATCACCTGTTGAGAGTTCAGTGCAGCAAAAATCAGTGTCCAGATGTCACTRAAGCCGTTTTCTCTCATAAAGCTTCTTGACTTGGTGGAGGCTTTCATTGAAATAGATGTGGAGAACAAGCAGCAGAAAACAGCAGCTTTCCAAAGTAGAGAGAAGTGGGCTAAAGATTCAAATTCTGGTCTTCCAATAACGTGGAATCACAACTCTGAAGTGATGGTTACTGTTTTTTTGGGAAGCCAACAGATGATTAGCTTAGCATCATCATAAAGCAGAGGAAGCAGTGATAGCTGTGAGGAAGAGGTGAATGTTTCATGAAATAGTCTGTGAAGTGTAACTTACACCTTTTTTCCAGATTGACATTTCTCTTTCACTGTGCTCTGGTTCTAGTGCAACAGCCTGACCCAAATCAACCAAAGCCTGAAGGAAACCAAGTGAATGTACTCAAAGGGGAACCCCTGGGGGTTGTGACCAATTGGCCTCCCTCACTGCTGGCTGCCCTGCAGCGCTGGGGAACCACCCAGCCCAAAGCCCCTTGTCTGACAGCCTTGGATACCACTGGGAAAGCCATCTATACCCTGACCTATGGTACGTGTTGGAGCCACCTGTGAGGAGGAATTAGGTGTTCATCATGAAACAACAGTTTGCCTTACTTCAGAGGGACTGCCTGTGCTTGTTGGAGATTGCTGTACAAATGTAAATTAGGAATTCATTGTATATGAAAAACGTTTTTAAAGAAATTAAGGAAAGGAAAAATGTTTATTGCAAAATATGCTGATTCTTTCCAAGTGGCTATTTGTAAATCTCCTAGAATTGTTTTTTTAATAAAAGAACACTAAAAATAGCCCAGTGTAAACTGGGAGGTGGAAACAGATGACAGTTAAAGCACTCTTCAGATTCCCAGAGGAAACTTTCCATTTTAACGTCTTCTTGCACAGCCTTATAGAGAAGACTCATACCTCAGGAGCATAATCAGCATGTTCATGGTGGGAAGTGGAACTTTCCTGTATTAATGAACTAGAAGTATTATAGTAAATTGCATTTTTGGGGAAAATAACTGTGTCCTTCAGGATAGCTCACTGCAGCATTTCATTGTATAATATGTTAGAATGTTAAACTCTATTGTTTGTTTGCATTCTTACAGATGAAGGATGCAGGAAATATAGCTGAGCAGCTGCAATAATTTAATTACTCTGCAGCAGAGCATTGAACATTGTTTAGAGTATCATGTTTAGTTTTACATTTAAAATAAGAAAAAAAAAGAAAAAGGTAAACCAAAAAGAAGCCAAGTTCTAAATGGTACTTGGACTCGGCCAACTGTTCTGAGGCAGCCATGCTTAGTGCTTGTGCGAGGGACTGAAATTTGCCAATTGAGTTTAAAATTTTAGTTTCTGCTTCTTAATTTCTTCTTTTATTCTTTAGGCAAGCTGTGGAGTCGAAGCTTGAAGTTAGCCTATACCCTGCTAAACAAGCTAACCACTAAGAATGAGCCCCTGCTGAAGCCTGGAGACCGGGTAGGCTGCTGTTGGAAGTGGTCCCTATGGATGAAATAGTGAGGAACAGCTTTAGCTGAAGAAAGCCTTGTAATAAAATATTGTAATAGTATATTGTGAAATAATCATTACTGTGACTTGTAATAATACATYGTCTCAATACTTACTATTTATCTGTCTGGTTATCTATGAACCTGGACATTGTTGTGAAAATTTTGTTCCACAAATTAAAAAGCAGCCCCCCTCTCTGCCAAATGACAAAAAAAAAATTTTCATTTTACTGTATTTTTGTAGGTAGCTCTCGTATTTCCTAATAGTGATCCAGTTATGTTTATGGTGGCATTTTATGGATGTCTCCTGGCAGAACTTATTCCTGTCCCAATAGAAGTTCCACTGACAAGAAAGGTAGGCAGATACATTCAACATTTTTATGGTTTGATAAATAAATGTTTGTCTGTGTGTRTGTATGTCTAAATCCTACAGTCCTTACGTGGGGTCCTTCAGAGCCTGCTCTTTTGAAAGCATCAGGTGGGCTGGTCAGTGTACATTCTGTGCTTGGAATTATATTCAATATTTAGTTAAGGAAAGGGGGAAATAATACGAAGCTTGTAATTTTAAGTATTTTAGGGTATGTAATTGTAGAAATTATTTGAATTCATTATTTTCAAAAATATGTGTGGAAATATTTCTCTGAGTATATCAGAGAAAGATCTTTTCAGCTCTCATGCTGAGTGGGGAGGCAGGCAGAGACACCATAGTTACTGGAAATACAAGTATAATCCTACATACAGGGAGATTGTTAGGAAAGAGCTAAAAAGCTACAGGCTCTGYTCCTCAGTGTGTCAGGACTCAGAAACAGCATCAAACCAGTTTTSTGTTTTAGCAGAATTTATAAACATCTCTGTGGGGTTGAGGAGGGATGTACAGCCATTGCTTCTGAAACTGCTTTCCTTACTACATCTGCTGCAAATCTTAGCTGGCACTAAGCAAAACTAAATTTTCTCAGTCATTTAAAGGTCTTATGGGATAGACTTATTTTTTTCCTGTGGTATAAATTGACTTAATGTTTTCTAAACATGAAGAAGTTACAACAAACTGTCCAAAAGCTTTGTTATTTGTAAYTTTGCTCTTCCTTTGTTTCTCTGCAGGATGCTGGCAGTCAGCAGATTGGGTTTCTTTTGGGCAGCTGTGGAGTCACGTTAGCTTTAACCACTGATGCCTGTCAGAAAGGCCTCCCGAAAGCTCAGACTGGCGAGGTGGTGACGTTCAAAGGTGTGGGTTTATTTTTTATGGGATAAAAAGTAGGTGTATTCATTGCTGCTGTCAAACTTCAGATTTGGGATTTGCTTGCATGGGTCTTACACATAAAGAGCTGCCTTGATTGCCATGCTAGTGCTTTGTGCTRTTTCTTCAGCACAAGAAATCCCTTGCTTTCTTCGGTAAGGGATTTTGCCTTTGCTTGCCTCCTGTCATTATCTCTGAATACTGGGGGGAAAAACTCTGATCTTTGGAACTGTGGTGACAGTAGGTTTTATTTTTCTTTGAAGGCTGGCCTCGTCTCATTTGGTTTGTGATTGATGGGAAGCATCTGGCAAAACCAACCAAGGACTGGCATCCGCAGGTCCGGGATGCCAGCACCGAGATTGCTTATATCGAGGTGATCCAGYGTAATGTGATAACTTCTGTGCTTATTCTGTCATAGTTTATGTGATGTTTTCTTCCTTTAAACTCTTGATACAATAACAGACATRGCCATAATATTTTTAAACTGTGGAACAAGAATGTTTCCATCAGGCTGCCAGGCAGATTGTCAATTGAGTGACTGTGTGGAGTCAGGTTGAAGATGGGGGATAATCAGCATTTTGGGATCCCCAGGACAATTTAATTGGACTAGAGAAACAGATTTTTTTTTACCATATTAGTGTATTCTGTGGACATAAATATATTTTTATGCTAACTTTTTGAATTAAAAAAAGCTGGGTTTGTTTTTATAATAGGTTTTCAATTCATTACTGTAAATTTTCTTGGTTTTGCTGTTAATCTAATACTGACATATGCTTTCTCTTCTCAGTACAAAACAAGTAAAGAGGGCAGCACAGTGGGCATTACTGTATCTCATGCCTCCATGCTGGCACACTGTCATGCACTGACTCAGGCATGTGGTTATTCAGAAGGTAAGTCAGATAGGTGTAACTTTAAAATTATACTGACAGTATAATTGACTGTATATACTGGCAATTTATGTTACATAATCATGTCTGCTGTCTTCAGAGAACTTTAGATACAAAGTACTAGCTTCAACTGCAAAGGGAGAGACAAACCTCCTCATTCATAAAGGRTGTGATATGTGAAAGAGCATTGAGCCACCTGTGAAACCATAATCAAGGAGGGATCTTCCTCTTAGCTAATCATGTCCCACAAAAGAACATCTCCCCAGGGATATGAATATAGTGAGAGATCTGCTTGTTTGCAGTCATCCTTCCAGTGAACAGCCAAGAACTGCACTTGGTTTTGACCATCTGCATAGCGTTGATCTGTGCTGTTATTTAACCAAGTGCTTTCCTACATACATCCATCCTACATCAGTCATAGGCAAGTTTTACCTAATCAATACAAGTTTTACCTAATCAATACAAATCCCTCAAAAAAGAGGTTGAATCCTTGATTTAAAATCTTTGATTCTTACTTGGTTTTTTTGAATCACATAAGATACTCGAAGTCCTCAGAGAAAATATTCAAGAAAATTTAATAGAGCYGTGGTGATATTTCTTACTGGATCTAATTCTTTCAAATACAGATTAACTTTTTCAGTTCAGCTGAAGAAGTTTGCTTCGAGACTAAATTTTCAGGCTGCATAGTTCACTGGCAGATGTTACAAACACCCATGGAAGGGGTATTATAATAAATCAAGATCTTTAATACCTTGTAATATTCTAGTGTAGTAATCATAATTCAAAGATGACTGCAGAAAGTAAAACAAGCCACTTRGAGCTTAAGTGGCCTGTTTGTTATAGGCAACAGAGCTTTGGTTTCTTAGCAGTTATGGAGGTTTCAGAGTTGCTTTAACAAATATTTGTAGCTCTTAAGTATTTTTATAAATATGCTTTTTAAATCTGATATTTTTCTCTTTCGCTTTCAGCTGAAACACTAACAAATGTCTTGGATTTCAAAAGAGAGGCTGGCCTTTGGCATGGAGTGTTAACAGTGAGTATTGCAAGAAAGGCAATTTGCTTCTTTCATTGGTAGTGTACTGGTTTCAGAATGAGGCTATAAATTCATCAGTTCTCTCAAATGGTTTTTGTTTCAATATTTGTATTTTTCAGAATAAACTGTTAACATTTTTTCAGTAACTTGTGTAGCTGATTTTTTCAGAGTCTGCACATAGTTTTCACTAGGAGTTAACTGTGAGAGTTATGTTGTAGCTGTGATCATGGGGGGATTTATTTARGCATTGTTACATGTTCTATGTATTTTAAGCCACTTGGAAGTTTACTTTTTAATTTCCTTCTTGTAGAGTGTTATGAACAGGATGCATGTCATCAGTATTCCCTATGCATTAATGAAGGTCAATCCACTTTCCTGGATACAGAAAGTCTGTTCATACAAAGGTACTCTAGAAGTTCTTTTCAATTCATCTCTTTTTGGGTTATTAAAAACAAATTAGATTGTTTGTGCAAAAYGTCTTTGTACCCCACTGAGTACCCCATTTCAGTATCCTGTATGCTCATAGTTTCACTGATGAGTGATGTTGGTGGCTTCTTTTGAGAGACCTTTAAAGAAAGGTCTTAGAATTTCTGTGTTTCTTAGAATTTGAATTTATAGCAGACATTCAGATTCTATGATCAGGTCCATCTGGAGACATTGAGTATACATGTGTTTCAGTAGTTGAATATTTGGCATTTGTATTTGTTTTCTACGTTTGTAGTGTCATAAATTTTGTGTGTAGTTCCATAAATTTGTGTAAATACACAAAAAATACTTAATTACAAAGAATTACATACATTAATTACAAAAATAATTACATAATTTTATAATTGGTGTTTATTTTGTTCTGCACATGCAGCATAATTCTTGTTCTGATTTCCAGCCCGTGTAGCAGTAGTAAAATCCCGTGATATGCACTGGTCACTTTTGGCTCAGAGGGATCAGAGAGATGTCAGCCTGAGCTCCTTACGGATGTTAATAGTGGCAGATGGAGCCAATCCCTGTGAGTATGGATGCATTGCCTGAGTGTCAGTCTTACCGAGATTCTGTTTGTTGTAAGCCCAGTGTCAGAGCTGATGCTTGGGGAGTTTAGCAGTTTGTTCTGTAGTAAAACACTGTTTGTGTGCCAGTGATGCCACTGCTTTTTCATTGCTGTTTGCACTTCTTGGCTGTATTTACCAGTGTAAATTCAATTTTTGAACTTCATGTTTTCGTTAGTGCTATAYTCTTCCATTAATTGATTTGAACTGATACCTACAAGATATAAATATAGATATAATSCATTTTGGGCCAAGTGCTAGAGGCCTAATAGAATTGTGAAGGTATGTCAGAAACGTTTGATATTTAAGTGCTGTGACCTCTATAAGAAACAATCAGATAGGAGTTGGATAAGAAGCTGACACGAAGTTACCCTTAGTGACAAAGTATTCTGATCCCTGAAGGACTTTCCATGATGGTGAGTGCTGCCAGAGGAGGAGTATGCAGTTTCATTCAGTGTAGTTATTAGTCACTGGGAGTTCTTTTTCCAAATCTCCTGTCTTACAGTAAACTGGAATGCCTTTCAGACGTTTTGAAAGAATATTTGATTTGTACATGAATGCAACATTATTCATATAACTGAGCTGAGAGCGAGCACAGACTTTGAATTCCTGCAGCTCAAGCYTTCCTGCTCTTAGAAAAGTGTTTCTAATTATATGATGGTTCTTTCTAGGGTCAATATCTTCCTGTGATGCATTCCTGAATGTATTTCAATCCAGAGGTTTGAGACCAGAAGTCATCTGTCCCTGTGCTAGTTCTTCAGAGGCACTAACTGTTGCTATTCGCAGGTAATTCCCTTTTCTGAGAATTGAACTGAAACTTTTCTTGACTATTGAAATGTGCCATAGAATCACAGAATGCTTTGGGCTGGAAGGAGTTCAAACCCTCTACTATGGGCAGGGACACCTTCCACTACACCAGGTTGTTCCAAGCCCCATCCAACCTGGCCTTAAACACTTCCAGGGATGAGGAATCTCACATTAAGATAACAGTCAGAAAATACTATGGCCCAAATAGAGATGCCCGAAGACTTAGGTAGAAGAAATATGAAGGTCACAGGTGTCTCCTTCACTGAAGGATGGGTGATTTTTGTTTGGTTTCTTTAAAAAGTTTAATATTTTCTAGGACTAGTCAAGCAGAAGGTGTTTATTTCACGCTTTGGGAAAGCAAGGTCTCATCCTCACTGAAGTTATTGRAGGGCCTTTTAAAATGCCTCCAAAACAAGACCTACTTATTTGAGAGGAAGAAGATGGTGAATCCTCAATCAATTGCTTATGTACAATGATTTGTAAACAAGGGTCTAAATTTAAAAAAAATATATTTTAACTGATCAGAAAAATACCATTGGATTTCTGGAGAYAGCAAGGGATGCTCTGAGAAAAGGAAATTAATTATTAATAGACATATGGATGGGATATGCTGGAAACTTTTGATAGCRGTTCTGATCAAAATGTGCTTTTTCAGAAAGTCAACTTCAAGAAAACTTGAAACAAAAAACTTTGAAATTTTGGAGAGTTTTGTTTTAACTCTTTCTTAATTTAGTCACTATATGAGTCTTGAACTCTTGTTTGTTCAAAATGAGAAACCATTCTTTTTCTTAACCTTACCAAACCTGAGCAACCAGCACAATGTTTTTACTGACTSTATCACCAGTACTGGTCTGTTGATTCATATCTAGGTGGACTTTCTGTCTTTCAGACCTTCTGAACTGGGTGGCCCCCCTCCAGGAAAAGCAGTTTTATCCATGAATTGTTTGAGTTTCGGCGTGATCAGAGTGGATACAGAGGAGAAGTTGTCAGTGTTAACTGTGCAGGATGTTGGGCAGATAATGCCTGGAGGTAGGAAAGCATTTTGTGTAGGTTTCAACATATTCCACATAAGCTATCTTTACTATTACACTTGTGTGCATGGAATAAATAAATGTTAAATACCTTTAAGGTAGTATGAGTTAGGTTTTGACGCATTACCTAAACACATGATGGATTAGAGTTTCGTGCACAATAAATCTGAATGGCTGTAGATTTTGGTATGGGCAGATGCTTTTGGCWTGTTGCAGAGTTGTTTTTGGCATGGAATGGACTGGGGTAGAATAGATAGGGACCTTGAAAGGGACCTCATCTCAAACCCTGCAGAGGTGATGGAACAACTAATTCTGGAAACTATTTTCTCATGCCCATGGAGAACAAGAAAGTGATCAGGAATAACCTGGATTAACCTATTTCCAAATGACATCTGTTTGCAACACTAGTTCYTGAATTAGGTAGAGCTGAGTATTGTTCCCTAATTAATTGAAGCAAAGGGACTTTGTCTCACCCTTGTTGTTCTCATTTGAGACCTGGCTTGGAGAGGAGAGCACTCTGAAGAAGGTTAGTAAAGGTAGGGTGCCAAACCAGACCTGAGACTGTGACCGGTGGGATGAAGGACTGGACACTTGGTGCCATCTACTCCAGCTTTTAGGCTGGCACTGTAACATTCCATGGCACTGTCTGTACTACTAGCTTCAGGCTCTGTCCTGACCTGCTCTAGTGTCCTTGGAGAGGATGAAATACAGATTTTTTTGAACCCTCCTCACCCCTCAAGTTTATTATGTAGTTACCAAAGAACCTGACTTATTCTGGTCATGCCCTTGGCACCTTTGTCTTCGCTGTTGGTCTCCTTATGGATTTCCTGCCTTGCAGAGCTGTGGGTCTAAAGCCCTGCTGTCTGTAGAGCACTTACTCGAGGTAAAGTGGAGACTCAACTTGTGTGATTTCAGCTACAACTTCTCTGTACACCAAAGCCCCTGATACAAATAAGAGGAGGTAGACAGTTTTCCGCTCTGCTGATGAAAATTTCAGCCATTCTGTGCAAGTCTCATTGGTCTTGTTTAATTTTCCTTATTATCCCCAGAAGCCCTTTGCCACCCCTGAAGTCAATGGTTCAGTTGTTGTTACTGAACTTAAATTCAGTAGAGCTTCCTTCTGCTGAAGACTSACAGAAGCTCTGCACTTCATACCAAAATGAAGCAGAGAAGTCACTTGGTTGTTGTGTAGCTTCTTTCAAGTTTTTGTTTTGTATTAAGACCATTTGAAGTTGTTTTGAAAGTCCATAATAAATTTCAAGAAAGGCAGTAGTAACTTCAGCCTCACAGTTGGACTTGATCTTAAAGGTCTTTTCCAACTTAATCAATTCTCTGATTCTGGTACTGGCATCAATGTCTCAAAAAAATAGTGATTTTTCTGCTTCAGCTAGAATACRGATGGCATGTACTGCTACTGCTGTCTGTTTGGGGCGTCCCCTTGAAACATCACTGAAATTCAGCTGCGCTCCCTATGTTTTCCTTAGATTATAGGTTAGACACAGGTGCATGAAGGGAGCAAGTTTGCATGCCCTTCAGGTAGTCCTGAGTCCTTTGGTGAACTGACTGAGCTTAAACTCAATGTTACTGCTGTTCAAAAAACTGGTATTAGATGCAGGATCAATTGAAATCTTTCTTTGGATCAGTTTATCTGGTGTGGCTCCACCTCTATGGCCCCCTGCTGCCAAAAACCAGGCCATGCAAAACCAACATAGGGATGCTCCTGGCTTTGCTGTAGGCTTGCTCTCACAGCAAAGCATGCTTGCCTACACTAAGGCACAAAGCTGCCTGCAGCTACTCTTCATATTCGATTGTTGGAGCTGTAAGTCCCCTGGGTTAATTTTCCACAGAGCATCTGCTCAGTGGCAGGTTCAAGTCTGCCTTAGGATGTTGGAAAAGTTCCCTGTATGCTTATGGCTAAGTAATTTCACCTCATTATGAGTTGTCAAAAAATACATCTGTCCTCATGAAGTGCCTGATTGAGCAGTCAGAGGGATCTGTGGAAAAACCCTTCTCCTTTGTCAAAATTCCTTGGAGCATTGCCTGGCAAATGTAGGGGACTCTTCTGGATTAGGGGGCCACTGGCATGCAGTGATAACACTACCATAACTTTCTACATGAGTAAGAAGCATCAAGTGACTTGTCTGATTGTGTGAGGGGAGAACAGTTAAATGCATACTATTAAGTGCCTCAGAGTTATGTGACTTGTAATTGGTGKCTGTTGCTATTTGAAAATGCAGGAGTAAGTGGTAAAACTACTTGTAGGTTAAGCAGAATTTGGGCAGCTTAATTCATAATTCCTTTAAAACTCTGACTAGCATTGAGCTGTCAGAATCTGGGGCAGATTTGGTTCAATTTATCCACGTATTAAGAATTCTAGCAGAAATTTCTCTGTACATTCCTTAGGTCAGAGTATACATGATAGATCTCATTATAAAAGATAATTGATAACTTCTGTCTCTGAAAAAAACCTCTGGAGTACGAAGGAAGTTGAAAGACAAGCAGCTACTAACAGGGGTGTGCTAAATGAAAAAAATTAAATACTTGAATAAATGAATGACTTAGTTTCAAATGAGTCTGCATGTACATTCTAACAGTGGAGATACTTGTGCCTTACTTGGTAAGATTTATGCTTTTTCCTGTGTAGTATTCATGGAGGGTGTTCCCTTGTCCATTCTCGCTTGGTGTTTGGCATACAGGAGAGAACATACCACCACCTGGTCATTGCCCCTCTGCTGACTGATGAGTCTTGCTCTTGATCTGCTTTTGGTTTTGTATTTCTTTCTGAAGGCTTTGTTCCATCTTCTGATCCCCACTGAACTTGGAAGTCTGCCCTAGCCTTTCAAATACTTTGTGACACAGGAGCTCACRTTCCTGAATTTCATTTGGAAATGGTCAAGCCAAATGGTTTTGATCTCATTACCTGTGAAGATCTCTGGCATGCTTTATTCAGGATCTACCTGGTTAAAAGGTCATGGATAAAATGACCGCTCACACCCTCCTTTTCTTCATATCTTGCTTTTTTTCCTGAGATGCTGAGCCCACCTGCTCAGGGGATCTTACTCAACAGAGCCATCAGCACCAGGGTCATGTGTCACTGCTGTTTAACCTACAGGCCATTCTTGATGCCACATTCCCTTCACATTTATTATCTACCATGAGTGCCCATCACAAGGGCACATCACACTCAAGGGAAGTGCCAGCATCCACAGAGAAATCTTCCCCTCAAAGATAGCATGGGAATTGTTTAAGAGAAAATATGGTATGCATTCTGGTGAAATCCTGGCCTGGAGGACTGATGTTTTACTCCACCTCTTGACCACCTTGGGCTATTTTGCATAGTTTCTGTCTGGGACTGGCATTGCTAAATTTGGCTCCTCACAATATTCAGTTCATTCTTTCAAATTGGACTGGTAAAGATGGTAGGGAGAATACCAAATCTCTTATCTTCCCCCCATTCTCAGCCTCAAACTTTCATGTCAGCTGGAATGTGATTGCCATGTTATCTGTCATCTTGGAAACATGCTTTAAGTTTGAGCCTGGACATGTTGCTTAGTGGATATGTTAACTGCAGTTAAGTTYGCCTCCCTTCTACTTCCCAGCTAATCCTTTCCATTCTTTTACCGGGATCCTTCTCATGTTTTTTCTTTGACAAGAGCTAACACTCTTGAATCCAAAAGTGCTAAATCCCTATAGCCTCTAATCATACAAAGTTCCTAGAAACAGTGCTGCTGCTGTGGCTGCTTTCTTACACTCAAGCAGAAAACTTCAGTTTGGCACCAAATCTTGGGCATCTGCAAGACGATCTTCTGCAATGAACAGAATCACGTTCTGGATTGTGACTGCATTCAGTATCTTTTCTAGAAGTTTAGGGAGATGGTTCCAATTTCCTAAATGTTGGGATGCTCACATTGTCTCTAGCCCATGGATGTCTTGTATTTCATTGTTTCCTCTGTCCATGTCTGAGCAAACATTTGCCTAGGTTCTGGTAATTACCACAACTTATCTTCACTGCAGAGGGCTCTGGTTCCTTTACCTCAGTGGAAGGARTTGTTACACAACAACTTGGTGAAGCTTTCAGGGTTTTTTTTTCCTTAGATTGTGGGTTAACAGCACCTCTTTTCCACTCAGCCCTTAAAATTTATCATATTCATCAGTTCTGTGTTCCTCAGGGCTTCAGTCTGTCTCACAGTGGCACAACAGCCATTGCAGAACAACTTCTCTTGGAGACCTGTGCTAGTGTGCACTCGGGATGAGATGTTTTCTTCCAATTAAATGTTACACTTTGGATGCTCATSATCACCTCTAGAGTCTGGATTTATGTTCATCCTCATCTAGGAAGTTGGCATGTTTTACACCTATTGCCCTTTCAAGAGGAGCAGGAAGAGATTCTCAAGGATGAGGTTTCTCTGGAAACCCTGGAAATACCTTCCACAGTGATTCCAGAGGCAATTTATCCTGGCACTTTAGTATTTTCCCTACGGCTTCATCTTCTAGAAGAGAAGTTCTTGCCTTAAGACTGTAATGCAAGGGTAGCCATTGTATATGGATTCACTATGCAATGCTGGAAAGGGAACAAGAGAGAACTTCCTGACCCTCATCAGTACCTTTGGTCACAGCCTTCTGCTGTGCAGGTCCCTGGCATTCTTCTTGCATTCCTGCTGTGCTAGTCTTGAAACATTCAGAACTGAATCCAGTCTTTGGTAGGGCATCAGCATCGTCCTTTGCACAGCAGGATTCTCTTCTCCTGCCAGGATTCTCCTTGGCAGGTTTACTGCAAGTCACCATCTGTCAGAATGTACATGTGGACTCATTGGAAGAAAGAAAGCTTCTTAGCTGGAATCTGTGTTCTTCGTGACGTGCAGTCCACATGTACATTCCTGTCCCATCTGCTTTTCCTTTCTCTTTAATTCTTTTTCAGATGCAATGCTGTTGAGAGAGACTGAAATGGTGGTAGATGCACTCTCTTGTATGTCACACATGAAGCAGGAAAAGGAGGAGAAGCAAGAGTAGAGGCTCCACAGATACTGCAGAAGGGCAGCCTTGCAGTATAACCTGGCAGGACAGAACTGTGCCTGCTGTTAGAATGTACCTGTAGACTACCTGTATCATACATTGGTTACTGGTAAGTATTTTTTTTTTTTTTTTTCTACTTGATCAGGGTGATAGGGTTGTCTTTTGGCTTCATGGATGGAGCATCATGTAGGGACTGCAGGCTGATCTGTTGGTTTTTCCATGTTTGTGAATGCAGTGAGGGCTGTACATCTGTTGATACCCACAAACTCTGCTCTCTCCAGTTATTAACATCTCTTTGCATCTTTGTTTAAGTGTTGCATACAGAGTTCTGATATTTGCTCAAGTTATTTCCTGTAGTAATAAATTACTTTGTCAGTTCCAATTTACCATTGAGTTTTATTTTTTTTTCTCTTGAATTGCAAAATGTGGGGTTTTGCATGACCAGTAGTTCATACTGTAGATTTTAGTTCCAGACATCTAGTTCACACACATAATAACCAGAAACTGTACCAGAATCTGAGTAGCATCTCTTTACATGGTGACCCAGGGTTATGATTTTATGGTTCCAAACAATTATTAAYAACTGCCAGTTGTTCTAATAGGTAATTTTTATGAAACTAAGATAATTTAGAGGTTGATCTATTGGTWGGGTGAATTATTGTCTCACGTGTTTGGACCTAGGATGTTGGCAATTGGAAGACTTCTCTAAGGTTTGAAAATGTACCCACAAATCTATTTTACCAGCAGTCCTTGGTCCGTGCAGGCAGCAGAGTTGGCTTTGCCATGTTTGTTTTGTATTGACCTGGGTAGATTTATTGATTTCTTTCTTGATCTTGAGTCTTAAACTCCCTCAATCCTTGTGCCTTGGATTCAGCTGCCGCTGATGTGGAGGCTGTGAAGCGCTGTAAGAAAAAAAATTGCATTTGAACTTAATCTTGGAGAACAGATTGCACAGGCTGTCAAGAAGCTGAAGTGAGCTCTTTTACATGCTGTGTTTTTGCTGTAGCTGATGAATAATTGATACTAAAATCTTTATCTATCAGTGGCAGAGCACCACGTGTGTCAGCTGCTGGAGCAGACTAACACTGTGATTCTGTGTTCTTCCTCCATGCAGCCAGCATGTGTGTTGTAAAGGTGGATGGGACTCCTTACCTGTGTAAAGCTGATGAGGTTGGAGAAATATGTGTGAATTCAGGAGCAACTGGWACAGCATATTTTGGCCTCCTCGGAATCACCAAGAATGTATTTGAGGTTTGGATTTCTTTGTAATTGTTTCTAGTATTTCTTCTTGCAAATAGGCTTATTTATTCCTTAACGGTCCTTTCTTGTGTGTGTGTGTGTGTGTGTGTGTGCATGTGTGTTTTATTGTTTGATTTGGTTTGGTTTTTTAGTTAGTTAGAAAAAAGCCCTGGCCAGGTACACTGTGCTTCATTCATAGAATCATAACAAGATATTCTGTCTCTTAGAACCAAAGATAACAAGTGTCATCTGCAGTCAGTCAGCTGCTTCTATATTCCACAGTCCAGTGTAGTGCCTGTGGGAGCATTTAAATTTATCTTAGCTCTGAATTAACACAGTGGTCTTATGTGTAGTTACCTGAAGGCATTTCAGTCTTTCTGCCCGTATTTTTCCTTGCAGTGGTACCCCATTTCATGTATTCTGGCAGTAAACGAGTGAAAGTCCTTTTCAGTCCAGTGAGTGTCTGAATCCTTCTGTGTTCTTCCAGGCCATCCCAGTGACAGCAGCTGGCATTCCTGTATCAGACCAGCCCTTCACAAGAACAGGATTGCTTGGCTTTGTGGGTCCTGTAAGTGTGAACAAGCCCTACTTTGTCCTGACTCCCAACTCTAAAGTGATGCCCCTGAATTCAGCAGCACTTTGTGCCAGTGCATTGACCTGCTGTAGGTCTGGAGAGTATTCTTGGCTTGACTCATGCATGTATTGCCAGRAGTGAGGAGGTTTTTCTGCTCTGTTTCTAATCCTTCCTTCTTTTCAGGACTATCTGGTGTTTGTGGTAGGAAAACTGGATGGTTTGATGACAGTTAGTGGCCGCAGGCACAATGCAGATGATGTGGTCGCTACCGCCTTGGCAGTTGAACCCATGAAGTTTGTCTATCGGGGAAGGTGAGTGTGTTAGAAACTTCAACACTGCTGATTGAGCCTTCTTGCTCCTTTTTGTAACCCACAGAGGGTCATCAAGTGACACAGCAGACACAAGAGCAATGCATGTGAACTTCTTCATGTGTGTTTTGTAGGAAAGTTGGCACTAGGTTGTGAATTTGGTTGTTTGGTTGTTCCTGCTAACTTGAAAGACAGTTATTGACACCCTGCTTCATGCATAATAGATTTTAAATTACTTTCACACAGTATAAAGGTAGATCTTAAAGTGTCTGTCTCAAACTTCTTTCAAAGCTTCTCTTAAGACACTCAAAAGAAGCTCATAAGCCAGATGTAAAACAGTTCTGGTCCTTGAGCCTTTTGGGTGGCTGAGGGAGGGATTGTGCAGCCTGTTCAAAGGAACAGACTAGGCTGCTGAAGGGCCACCCTCAAAGACAGTGTATTTTATCTCCAACCTGAGTGCTCTTCACTGGTCCATGGCTCAATGTCCAGATGAAGATCAACGACAAGTGGAGTCTCTCAGGGTTCAGACTGGCACCAGTCCAAGCTGAGGCATTATTAATATTTTATCCTAGAAGAGGCAAGCTTAAAACTAAGGTAATTCTCCAATGGGAGTTAAGTATTTTTCAGTGCAAAGCATCTGGTGGTCAGTAACTTGGCATAGTTGTCTTCCAGAAGGGACATAGTACGTAGGGGCTACAAGTCTAGTGTGCATGATGGAGTTTGATAGGCAAGGTTTGCACACCCCCTACATGTATGAAACTTGCCTATCAGACACATGCTACATGGGTGACCTGACCCCTAGGAGAAATCAGTTACAGCAAGGAACCCACTTGTTCTAAATTTTCCTGTGATTTGGTGATGATCTGGCATGAATAATGCTTGTGTGTGTGTGAAACAGTGCCATGAGAGGTTGCAGCCATTCCCATGTGATGATAAGCCACGCTGTGTTCACCCTGTGTTGCATCCTATCATTCTTCTGTCCTTTGTGTTTTAGGATAGCAGTGTTTTCTGTGCCCGTTTTGCATGATGATCGGATAGTGCTTGTGGCAGAGCAACGGCCTGACGCCTCAGAGGAGGATAGTTTTCAGTGGATGAGCAGGGTTCTACAGGTAGTCAGTCTGTCCTTTTCTCTTTCCAGGTGAATAAGGCTGATGCATGAAATGAGAATATTAGAGCTTTTTTTTTTTCCCCCCAATAAGCAAAACCTATCAGTGTAACCACAGAGAGCTGTAAAAAGATAATTTTTTCAGGGTTGAGAATTAACAGAATTTTATAAAAAGTAAGACTTTCTTTCAGAATGTTTTCTTAACTTCCTACTACTAGGATTCTCAAAGTCCTAAGGGTGATGATGGGTTTTGTTTAGGTTAATGCTACATGTCTCTTCTGATTTCATACTGAGTTACCTCTGAAAATATTCACAAGTATACTGCCAAGTATCAGAACAGCCCCAAAAGCTTTTTATCACTCACAGCCTTATTCTATATCTGTAACAAGAAGTATTAAAAACGTTTTCCCTTAATTATTTTGCTGTATTTTCTTGGGGATGAAGGACAGGAGGAAGGGGAACTGTGGTAGATCTGCATTTGCAGATTTTAGAATTAATCAGTTCTCAGGAAGTAAAAATGGAGAGGTCAATTATGGAAGACTCTGGGGACAACTGAARGGAAGGATGCAGAGAACAACTTAAAGGAAGTTTGCTCTTAAGAGTAAGGCAGTTGGGTAATAATGGTTTCTGTCTAATTTCAGCTTTCTTATCTTTTTTGAGAGAATATCTAGTATTGGGAGAAAATATTTTTGTTTCTCTTTTTAGAAGTGTCATAGCTAAAAGAGACACTTAACATTTAGGCAGCAAAGATGCTTCCCTCCTAAATTTTGTGAGTTTTATGTTCTACTGCGCTTTTGTGATCGTGCCATACATGCTAAATTTGCTGTGATATAACTTTGGCTTTTGAAAATCTCTGCACTTTCTGCCCACTTTTAAGAGACTTTCCTAATCCCTGATGTGCAGGTGGCATCCCCTTGATAGAGGGCACAAGCAAAGTCCTGGGTCTGCTCCTGCTCCCATTGAAGTCATGGCACAGCTTCTATGAGTTCAGTGAGTGCAGAATTGGACCCTTTATTTGCAAACTGTGGTGCAAGTAAMACTTTTAATGTTATAAATGAATTGAATTCAAATTCTTGCTCTAGCTACATCCCAGCTGATAACGTGGAATGTTGTTTTGTCTTTTTTTTATTTCTGTGAAGGCAATTGATAGCATTCATCAAGTAGGTGTGTACTGCCTTGCCTTGGTGCCAGCCAACACTTTGCCAAAGGCTCCACTGGGAGGAATTCATATTTCAGAAACAAAGCAGCGCTTTTTGGAGGGTGCTCTGCATCCTTGTAACGTCTTGATGTGTCCCCACACCTGTGTCACCAACCTGCCCAAGCCTCGGCAGAAACAGCCAGGTGAGGAGACCAGAGTATGTTATGTGCTGGTTCTGCCAGACSTGTGTTATATAGGGCACCTGCAGGCTGAATTCCTGCTTGTTCCTTAGGTTGTCTTTCCTCATTTTGCACTCTTCTTTTCAAAATGCAGATGTTGGTCCTGCGTCCATGATTGTAGGAAACCTCGTAGCTGGCAAGAGGATTGCACAAGCCTCGGGGAGAGATGTTAGCCAGCTGGAGGACAATGACCAGGCAAGAAAGGTGACACTGGGGTCCTGGTATTATTAAACATTTGAATTAGCTTATTCAGAATGAGAGAAGACCAGGTATGATATTCTGCTGAAAATGAACCTGAGGCACTTTGAGTGAGTTTGAATGTCTCCTTTTTCTTCCCTTTCAGTTCCTGTATTTAGCAGATGTTCTTCAGTGGCGAGCTCAGACAACTCCAGATCATCCACTCTTCCTTCTGTTGAATTCCAAGGTAAAATGCACGTTAGGTAGGTCGTACTTGGAGATTGAGACCAAAACAAAAGATTATTTAGATTCTGAGGAAATTCCTTCGGGAAGTGTTTTCCTGTAATGCTGCAGATTATTTTAATGAAGCAGACAAAAATTGCTAGTGAGTAAGCAGCATAAAYTTTTCCACTTCTGGAATTTTATGTCATATGTTTTATTCCACATCTGGAATTTCAGTATGCATTCTGCCTAGCTTAAAACATTGCAGTAATTGCATTTCCTGCTGGAACACAACTTYTCTCATATTAATGGAAGCCATGATTCTGTCTTCATTCCTGAGCACAAGGGTTAACTGTAGGTCAGAAATGGAGGATTTCCTGACTAGAAGATCTAGAGCCCAAGTAGAGACAGCTTTGGAGTCAAATTTTCCAGGAGCACTGTCACACCCTGCAGGGGATACTGATGCCTKGCCCTGGGCCAGGCTCTGCCCTCAGAAAGGAAGGCACACAGAGTGACAGTAACAGCCCAGGGACAAATTGGATCTGCCTTGTGCTGTACTGAAGACAGGAGTCTTCCATAAAGTCCAGCAGCAGTCTTTGGGAAGTGAAGGATTTGTAGGTCTCATTCAAATGAGTTTAGGACATAGTTCAGACTTCCTAACTTTTCTTTTGAGACTGTACTTTAGCAGTCTTTTCAGCATGGTTATTGTTAAATTGGGTTATTCTCTCAGAGCAAAAAGATTTAGAGGGAAGTTTTCTAGTATGAAGCAACTCTTTCCCAGGTCAGTTTGTTCAGGCAAGTTTTACCTTTGACATGAGACTGCAAAAGGAAACACAAAACTTGGGCACAAAGAAATTACGTGTTGGTGAACACCTATCTTAAATAGCTGAGGACTAATGAGCTTCTGTGCTATATGTCGGTGTGTTCACACGTTCAAAAAGGAGAAACCTTTCTGGTTTATATCTTTTCCTGTCAGTATCCAAGTCACTGAGCTACTGCTGTTCCTGTAAAGGTTTCTGCTGTCRCTTGTCTCCTGTGCAGGGTACTGTAGCCAGCACTGCCTCGTGCATCCAGCTGCACAAGAGGGCAGAGAGAGTGGCAGTCGCACTGATGGAGAAGGGACGGCTGAACGTTGGTGACCACGTGGCCCTGGTTTACCCTCCAGGTAAAGCAACACCGACAGCAAAACCCATAATCACACAGCACAAGAAAAGAAGTTCTGTCCATTAATTGGATTTTAATATTTTTTGCTAGCTCTTAAATGCAAAATATTTTAAACTGGGTGCRGAACAGCCTGTTGATTTGAAGAGACACTTGTGACAAATCTTTGCATCTTAATAACATAAATYAATGTGTATTTTGACTTTAGGGAAAGAGTTCATCCTGTTGATCTGATAAAAATGGCTTTAATTTCACAAATATCCTTTCCAGGAGTAGACTTGATAGCAACTTTTTATGGCTGTTTGTACGCTGGCTGTGTTCCCATCACTGTCCGCCCACCTCATCCACAGAACCTTGCTACCACTCTGCCCACTGTCAAAATGATTGTAGAGGTAGGTATGAGACATTCCTCCCCTTGTGCTTTTGGGAAGTGGTGAATGGTTGATGCAGCCTGATGACTTGCTTTGCCATGGTCAGTGTAAAATAAGCTACAAAATAAATATTCAGTGTGCTGTGGCTGAGTCAGTAATGACTTCTTCAGAAACTCATTTAAAATAGTCTTTTAYTGTCGTGATTTATTTTGCTTTATTTCCAATTATTTTCTTCATCTCTTTATCTTACTTACATCTCATCTCATCTGGATGCATATGGCATGACTTTGAGCATGCACTCCCTTGGTTTTATCAATGGTCTTAATGCTTTGCCTTTTGCAGGTCAGTAAATCTGCTTGTATATTGACCACCCAAGCTATAATGAAACTGCTCAGGTCCAAGGAGGCTGCAGCAGCTGTAGATATTAAAACATGGCCCACTATTTTGGATACAGGTACAGTAGCCAAAATGGAAATAGTTTGAAGAGTGATGTATTTATTTTGCTACACCACAACTGCCTGATTGAGTGGATGTGTCGTGCATTGTGTTAAAATAGCTGTCCAGAAACTATAGGGAGGATCTGATGATAATGCTGTAAAGATACATTTTTTGTCCTGTGCCTGTTTCCCAAAATAATATGGTAATCTCTCCTACTTATGTATTTTAAATAGATGATATGCCTAAAAAGAAGCTGGCTAATATTTTCAGACCTACATCTCCAGATATGTTGGCATACTTGGACTTCAGTGTGTCTACTACTGGTATATTAGCAGGAGTAAAGGTACCGTAACAAGAGATAATCATATTTTATTCCTTTACATTTATAAAGAAATATGTAAAACGCTGTTTCCAGACAAAGGTCCCTGAGAGATCCTGTTTTCCTGTTGCAGATGTCACACGCAGCTACAAGTGCCTTATGTCGCTCTATAAAGCTCCAGTGTGAGCTGTACCCATCCCGACAGATTGCCATCTGCCTGGACCCCTACTGTGGCTTGGGCTTTGCACTGTGGTGCTTGTGCAGGTATGGCTCTGGAGCTCTGGGTCTCCTCACATGTGTCCAATCTTCTCTAGAACCCCAGGGAATGGACGTGGGTGAAACTGTCAAAGAAACCCAAATTAACCTTTTTATCAGTAGCTCAGAAAGCACCTTTTGTGATAAGAAAATCCATTTAAGTCAGTTAGTTACTTGAGTAACTTCAGGTTTGCAAGTGGAATTAATTGCAAAAATTAGCTATCCTTTGATAGTTTAGTATTCAGCTGATAGTAATCTTTCATGTGTAACTTAACCAGGTGAAGTCTAACTTTTCTTAAAAAAACAATTGTGTCCAAATTCAAGGAAGAAAAGCAAAAGGACTTCACTGTCTGTTTCACATTGATTAAGTAAATCCTTTTAAAGTCTTTTGAGATTAAACCATATGTTTTGACAAGACCTTTAAGGTGTTCACTGAAAGATTGGCATGCAGTAAGAAATACTGCTAAAGGAAGCAGTTAAATGTTTCTTAAAATAAGTGAGCCTTGACTTGATTCAACCAGATACCTACTCTAATGCAGCACATCTCACAAAGCTGCTATTTTTTTGCCTTTTAAAACATGCCATATGCATTAATTAACTGAATGTTGATGTTCSTACTGCTTCCTCTCCCCAGTATATATTCAGGTCACCAATCCATCCTGGTGCCTCCTCTGGAGCTGGAGAGCAACGTGTCTCTGTGGCTGTCTGCTGTCAGCCAGTACAAAGTGCGTGTCACCTTCTGCTCCTACTCCGTGATGGAGATGTGCACCAAAGGCCTTGGGACACAGACTGATGTTCTCCGGGTGAGTGGGCTTCATTTTGCCACATTCTGACATAAACGTACATTTATCTTTCTAAAAAAACTTCATTTTGGCTTGGAGAAGATGAGGTTTTAAGTGTTGCCTTGAGAGCCTTCCATTATGAMTTGATTTTTGGGGAGTGTTGAGGCTGCAGGAAGATTCAGCTTCCATGTTTCTGATGGAGGAAAAAAAAAAGAAGTCTTGTATTTTCAGTTTTAGTTATTTGTGCAACCTCTGTGCTCCTGGATGCTTTTGAGATTTTGGGCAAAATACWTAGCAAGCCTATCAACTCGTTTGTGTCTGAGACAAGAAAAAAACCTAGAACCAAACAAAAAAAATCCCAGACAAAACACACACCAACAGCAGGAAAAATCCTAAAGYCTCACCAAACACAAAAAACCTCACCCAAAACAGCCAAAAGAAAAAGCCCTCCAAAATCCATCAAGTCTCACTTTCAGGTATCACTTGATACCAAAAAGTGTTGATTTCTAAAATGGATGTAATCTTCCCCAGTCCTGGAAGTGTTCCATGGACAGGTTGGATGGGGCTTGGAGCAGCCTGATCTAGAGGACGGTGTCCCTGGCTATGCAGAGGAGTCGGAATGAGATGAGCTTTAAAGTCCTTTCCTTCCCACTCAAAGCATATGCTACATGATCCTTTGATTCCTAACAACATCAATTACACTCCAATACATCTATTTATTTTTGAGGGAAATCTCTCAACTCAGATTTAATTTCCTTAAAAAGGAAGGAGCATTCCCACAACTGTAGTAACTCAGCTGCTCAGGACTTCCACTGGGAATGYGTGGCAGCTCCTTCACAAAAAAGTRGTTGTATTGTGTGCTCTCAATAGAGRCAAAAAAACCTTGTCCCTCTGTTCCACTGGACCTCACCAAAGGGAATCCTGGCCCAYAGCCAGTTGTTCCAGGTTCACATTCATGTTGAGAGGAGCTGATGATGTCTGGGACACATGAACTGTGCAGTGCTGGGAGCCAACAGGTCTCTGGCGACCCCAGCCGTGTGGCAGAATGACATTTCAAGGGTTTTTCACCTCAAAATGCTGAACGACTGTTGCAGCTACACATTGTCTRTAGTGTTAATCCAGTTCATGTCTTACTGTAGTGCTTTTGGAGCCCTTCTGTTGCACRAATAAAACAGTTTCTTTCTAGAATTGCTGCCTCTGAAATTACAATGTCGTTCTCTCCCCTCACCCTCCCAGATGAAGGGGGTTAACCTGTCCTGCGTGCGCACCTGCATGGTGGTGGCAGAGGAGAGGCCGAGGATCACCCTCACCCAGTCCTTCTCCAAGTTATTCAAAGACCTGGGCCTCTCTGCTCGTGCAGTGAGCACTACCTTTGGGTGCAGGGTCAACGTAGCAATTTGCTTACAGGTGAGATTAAACTGCTTGTTTCCTTGCACAGAATCTCTGGGAACTTGGTAGAAAATCACATTCAGCTGAATGGATTTCTTTTTCTAATGAACTAGAGCTCCATTGCTTGCTTGCTTCTTCACCAAGTTAAATTAAGCTTTTTAATATGATGTTGATTATGATAAGTTCACTTCTCTGTACTAATTGACCARTTGATTAGCTTTTCTAATCCAGAGGGTCAGTACTAAGAAACTTGTTTCCTCCCTACTATGCAGGAGAAATATTAAATAAACACCAACCTATTCATAAATATTACATGTTACAAGCAGTGCTGTTTCAGCTTTTCTGTGATTAGATTTTGTCTTGTTTTGTATAATGTGGAATTAAATGGAAGACAGAACTTTGCAAATAAGACCCAAGAAAATTGACACTTTTGGCAGGTTTTTTTTTATTTTTAAAGATCTCAAATGAGTATTAGCAACATGCAAATATTTTTGTCTTACCTTGTGTGAGAGCTGGACTTTTTTTTTTTTACTTGAAAGTGTGAAATAGGAAAGTTTGAGAGGGAGGATATGCCCATAAAGTACTCAGCCAGGCTTCACAGTCTGGAGATAATTACATGCTGTAGGCCAAAACCACCTTTGATAGTTTAATATTCAGCTGATAATAATCTTTTATGTGTAATTTAACCAGGTGAAGTCTAGCTTTTCTTAATAAGGTATTTCTTTTCCAGTCAGGAGATAAAAAAAAAGTACATTTTTATATATATTATATTATTTATATATATATATTATTTATATTATATATATAAACTTACAGAAAAATCAGGTATTAAGTAAGCATGGACTAGAAAATGGGAAAGCACCCTGGAGTTTGGAGGATGCTTGAGTTAGTAAATAAAGTGTTCAGGTGTCAGATGAGGCAGTATGTAGCTTTGTGTGTGTGGGAAATGTCTGAGGGGGCACATGGATTAAGTATGTGTAATTGTAAATTTAATTTCCAATTTTATTGGTATGAATTATACTTAATAAAATAGGATTCTATGAAAATTGCTATTGTACTTCTGCAAAACTTTGTTTTTTCCCTTTTTTTGTTTCCTGGTGCCCACTAGATGAAGAAAAACCTTTTTAGCACTCAGAATGTATTACAGTGTTCTAGGTTTCCTACAAGAGAGGTATTTTGGGACATGAGTAACTTAAATATGTTGCCATTCACAATTGTTTCCTTACTTTCTATGGTTTCTTTCACAATTAAAGGATAAAGGATTTTTAACAAGACCAAGCTAAATGGTTATAAAGAAATAACGTCAGAGTGATTTTATGAATAGGTGGAAAAACAGGAAGGATACACATAAAATCAAGACGACTGCAATTTAAGATTTTAAATTCATTGAATAAAACATTTCAGCTGCCAAGTGTGAAGGAATAGCTTTCCAAATTGCCTGTGTGAATAAAAATTTCAAAAGCCAGTTTGGGATAAAGGGATGGGAAACAGTTTTTCTGCAGAATATTGAATGGCAACATGAAAAGTACTCCAGGAAAACCCAGAGAGGAGTACAGGACTGCTGGGCAGTTATGCTTCCCCTTCATTTTATGCCTTTTTCATCTCTGTTTTCCATTCTTGAGCCCCTTTTTAGTGGGAAGAGTTTTCTACCCCTTTTCCCCCATTCTTCCAAAGTGATACCTCCTTTAGACTTTTTTAATTTCATTTAAATGAATGTAAATKAATGACCAAACTTTTGATACAAATTAGCAGGCAGATAAATGTCTTCCAACCCTGTTGAACTGGTTAATTGAGAAGGTGTTTCTGAAGCAGCAGTCTTACAGAGGGAGAAGGGATTTATTATAATGCAGTGTATGAGTTGCCATAGCCTCTTTTGTTCATCTGGGACTTGCATGTTTCCAAAAGAACTAYCTAAAAGTGCCAAGCTCTTAAATAATCTGAAATGGAAATCTTCTTTTCATTCTAAAACAGTGTAAGTTTTGTTTTCTGTCTTACTGTGTGTATCTTATGTTTCCAGTGCCTCTTTGTTTGTATTTTCTTTTYTTCCCCTTTCTCTCTGTTTCCCACACTTTGATGGCCTCTGTTACTTCTGTTTGTGGTCCTGCTGTCAGCCAAACAGGCTGGGCAAGCTTGCTGAACAGGTATAGTGATGCATGTGTGCTTGTCACGTCCTAAAGTCCATCTGGTTCTGCAGTGTTAGGGACTAGGCCCACACAGGTTTGTGCTTACATCCTTTTGCACCGGCTGTGTGGGTTTTAGARCAGGTGCTTACTCAAATAAAATCCTAAAAGATTAATTTTAAATTTAAAAATTTTGCARACTTAGACTTACCTGTACTACATACTTCACTTGTGCATTCATTGACTGATTCCATAAAAAGCAAAKGCTCTACAGTAGTCACTGTAGAAAGGGGGGCTACTTTACTCTATATCTTGTACATTAGGGAAGTGCTTTGTGTCAGTAAAAAAGGGAGAGAAATTTGTGAATTTATGTGACTGTGAGAATGAAAGCAGRGTGTTGTGGCTTCTGTTGAATTTGTTTCTTCCTCCTTATTCTTAGGGAACAGCAGGACCAGATCCAACAACAGTCTATGTAGATATGAGAGCACTTCGACACGACAGGTACAGTCTGTGTTAAAGCATTGACTCTTCAGTGGCTGTGGAGAAGAAACTTCAGATTTATTGCATTGGTTTGTTGAAATATCCTTGGCAGGAGCCGACTGACTCCCTGCCATGTTATATCCCTGTGCTGTGCAATTCCTCTGCTCTCTAACAATCCTGTGGGTAGTGGAAATAGCACCGTTAGAATCTCCCTTAGCCTTTTTTTTTTTTTTTTTTCTTCAAACCAAAACAACTCTGTTCCCTCAGCCTTTCCCTGGGTTACACTATGTCACTTAATGCCACTTGTCTAGTTGCTCTTTAGTGTTTGTAA